>CM060709.1:156408317-156453317 GCA_030686995.1 Artemisia argyi | reverse complement strand
CTATTTTGGACATATTTTAGCTTGTTACGAAGCTCTCTTGGAGGAGAACACAACGCCACCAAGAAACATAAATATATGTAACATATACATACATTAAATTATGTCCAAAGTTTTACAAAAACTCATTTTGTAAACCATTTTTCCAACAATCCCCCACATGAATGGAGATCGGTCGAAAACACACGAAAATTTCCGCGAAATTTCTGCGGTTAAGTCTTGCATAGGATAGGTAGGTGTGACCCTTTGAACCTTCCCTTGTGAGATGCACTTAGTCTCCTAGATCTGAGTAGACGCGATGTCCTTGAACTCAACATCTGTTTACGTAGACGACAATACATACTCACACAAGACTCTCCCTGACAATGTCAAGTCCTCATAGTCGTATTCGTTATGGTCATGAATACTAGCCTGGTTCTGCAAGAGCTCTTAGGAATTGCGCCCCCACAATTCCCTTCGAAGCGACCCCACTTCTCTCTCACATAGGTGATTTCATCTTGAATCATTAAAAACACATGTTTTGTGATTTCATCTTGAACCATTATGCTTTATGATTTCATCCTGAATCATAAAAGCCATATGTTTAACCTCTCAACAAGTCACATTTGTTATAGGAATGGACTAGGAAGTTACAATATTTAAGTAACTCCCCCACATTGACGTGACTTCCCCCACATTTCTATGATTAGGTTGTCCTATTGAACCCAGATCTTGGGACCTCCAGTCAACTGGGTTAGGTTTTCCTTCATAGAAACTCATTCCTTCAAGGGCTTTAGTCCCATTCCTTTAGACGACTTACTAACTAACTCTCTGCTTAAGCCTTTCGTAAGCGGATCCGCGATGTTATCTTTTGACTGCACATAGTCAATTGAGATAACTCCTGTTGAGAGTAGTTGTCGTATCGAATTATGTCGACGACGGATATGTCTGGACTTTCCATTATACATTATGCTATGAGCTCTGCCAATTGCCGATTGACTATCACAATGTATACTAATGGCCGTTACCGGTTTAGGCCACCTTGGTATGTCCTCTACGAATTGACGTAGCCATTCCGCCTCTTGTCCGCATTTATCTAACGCGATAAATTCTGATTCCATCGTGGACTTAGCTATAACAGTTTGCTTGGAAGACTTCCAAGATATAGCCGCTCCTCCTAGTGTAAACACATATCCACTAGTTGATCTAGAATCCGTTATGTCAGATATCCAATTTGCGTCACTGTATCCTTCTATAACAGCTGGATATCTTTCATAATACAGTCCATAATCGCGACTGTATCTCAAATAATGAAGTACCCTAGTCATAGCTCCCCAATGTGCATAACTTGGATTACTAGTATACCTACTTAGCCTGCTAACAGCATATGCTAAGTCAGGTCGGGTACTTGTCATCAAGTACATTAACATGCCAATAATTCTTGAATACTCTAATTGGGCAACACCTGCGCCTCTATTTTTAGATAGATGCTTGCTGGTGTCAATTGGAGTTCTAGCTAGGCCGGAATCCCCCGCATTATGAGTATTCAGAATTTTGTCAACGTAATGTGCTTGACTCAACACAAGTCCATTTTGAGTTCGTATGATCTTTATTCCAAGGATCACATCAGCCAAACCCATATCCTTCATGTCAAACTTTGATTTCAACATGTCTTTAGTAGATTTGATCATCTTGTCATTACTGCCAACGATAAGCATATCATCAACATATAAACACAAGATTACATATCCACTACTTGTGTCTTTTACATAAACACACTTGTCGCATTCATTAATTTTGAATCCACTCTCTAGCATGGTGTGGTCAAATTTTTGATGCCACTGTTTGGGAGCTTGCTTTAAGCCATATAATGACTTAACAAGCCTGCAAACTTTGTTCTCTTGTCCAGGAGCTATGAAACCCTCAGGTTGGTTCATGTAGATCTCTTCTTCTAAATCCCCGTTTAGAAAAGCCGTTTTCACATCCATTTGGTGAATTTCCAAATTTCTTAAAGCGGCAATAGCAAGTATCATCCTGATCGACGTTATTCGTGTAACAGGAGAATATGTATCAAAGTAATCTAGACCTTCACGTTGTCTAAATCCTTTGATTACCAATCTTGCTTTGTACTTGTCAATGGTGCCATCGGCTTTCATCTTCTTCTTGAAGATCCATTTATAGCCTAGTGGTTTACAACCAGGAGGTAAATCCACGAGCTCCCAAGTATGATTTTGTAAAATAGAATCTATTTCACTTTTAATGGCTTCTTTCCATTGAGGCCCTTCTGAGGAAGTTACCGCTTCTCGATAAGAAGTAGGTTCATGTTCTACCATAAAAGAAACAAAATCGGGTCCAAACGATTTCTCGGTTCTTACCCTTTTGCTTCTTCTAGGTTCTACTTCTTCTTCCTCGATTTGATCTTGTCTCTCATCTTGGAGATCATTATCATCTCGTTGTCTCTTATCTTGGACAACATTGTCATCTATTCTAGATGAACTTCCAGTTTCCTTCGTTAAACAAGGAAATATATCTTCAAAGAAGGAAGCATTCCTTGATTCCATTACAGAACCCTTTTGTATATCCGGATTTTTCGAATCATGTACAATGAAACGATAAGCACTGCTATTTCTAGCATATCCAATGAATATACAATCCACAGATTTAGGTCCAATCTTTTGGGCCTTGGGAGTCGGTATAGCTACCTTTGCTAGACACCCCCACACTCGTAAGTACTGATATGATGGTTTTCTTCCCATCCATAGTTCATAAGGGGTCTCTTCTTTTTCCTTACGAGGTATCTTATTTAAAAGATAAGTAGCCGTTAGAATGGCTTCCCCCCACATGTCCTGGCTTAAACCAGAACTTATCAACATGGCATTAACCATTTCCTTCAAGGTACGGTTCTTCCTTTCGGCAATACCGTTCTGTTGAGGTGAGTAAGGAGCAGTGAACTCATGTCTGATTCCATGTTTCGCACATAGATCAGCGAATGGAGACACGTATTCACCTCCTCTATCACTTCGTACCACCTTGATTTTCTTACTAAGTTGATTCTCAACTTCGTTTTTGTATAGAACAAACTTGTCTATAGCTTCATCTTTACTTTTTAACAAGTAAACGTAGCAATACTTTGTACAATCATCAATAAACGTGATAAAGTACTTATTGCCACCTTTTGTGGGTAGTGATTTCAAATCACATATGTCAGTGTGTATCATATCAAGTGGTTCGGTTTTTCGTTCAACCGATTTGAAAGATGCTCTTGTAAGTTTGGCTTCAACACAAGTTTCACATTTATATTTTGAGTCAATATGGAAATTAGGTATGCAATTAAATTTAATCAAACGGCGCATTGAATTAAAATTTACATGTCCAAGACGGCCATGCCACACATTAGAAGACTCAATCAAATAAGCAGAAGAATTCATTTTATTGATATCATTCTTAACAACCATTACATTGAGTTTAAACATACCATTCAGGGCATATCCCCTACCAACATACATTTGATTCTTAGAAAGAACAAACTTATCAGACTAAAAAACAAGACGAAAACCAAACTTGTTCAACAGCCATCCAGACACAAGATTCTTGCGTATCTCTGGAACATACAAGACATTAGTCAACTTGAGCTCTTTCTCGGATGTCATCTTCAGGATTACATCTCCTTCGCCCTTGATATCAGCAGTTGCAGAGTTGCCCATGTACAACTTCTCTCCATTGTCAACCACTCTGAAAGAGTGAAACATACTCTTATCAGCACACACATGACGGGTAGCCCCAGTATCAACCCACCATTCCCTGTTGTTTGAACCTACCAGGTTAACTTCAGAGATCATGGCAATGACGTCAGAAACCATAGCAATCATGTCCACATCATTCACCATATTTGCCTCGCGTGGAGTCACCCGCTTCGGCATCTTACAGTTAGCAGCACGGTGACCTGGCTGGTCACAATTGAAACACACCCCTTGGAACTGTTGTTTCACAATTGCAGCTTTAGGAGCAAGGTACTCAGACTTCCCTTTGCCCTTCTTGTCATTCTTTCCTTTGCCCTTGCCTTTTCCCTTGACATGAGACTTTGAAGATGACGAAGCATGCTCAACCAAATTTGCCTTGGCAGAATCAGGCGTATAAGTGTTTTTCTGAGCCAGCTTGTTGTCCTCTTCAATACGAAGACGAACAACCAAGTCTTCAACACTCATCTCCTTTCGCTTATGCTTCAGGTAGTTCTTGAATTCTACCCAGCTTGGAGGTAACTTTTCAATGATAGCAGCAACTTGAAAAGTTTCACTCAAAGTCATTCCTTCAGCATGAATGTCGTGTAGCAAAATCTGCAGATCTTGAACCTGACTCATCACTTTCTTTGAATCATCCATCTTGTAATCCAAAAAGCGTGCTACCACGAACTTCTTTGTACCAGCATCCTCAGTTTTGTACTTGCGCTCCAATGACTCCCATAATTCTTTGGCAGTCTTGGTCTTGCAGTACACGTTGTACAAAGAGTCGACCAAACCATTCAGAACATAGTTGTGACACAAAAAGTCTGAATGTTTCCATGCTTCCAAGGCTTGCACAGCCTGTTGATTAGAGGATTGACCTTCAGCAGGAGGTTCCACTTGAGGTGCGTTCTCTTTTAAGAACCGCGCAAGGTTCAAAGTAGTGAGATAAAAGAACATCTTCTGTTGCCACCTCTTAAAATTCTGCCCATTGAATTTCTCTGGTTTCTCAGCATGATTAACAACTGCGTTGGTAACTGGCGCACCAGATCCATGCACAATAGTCGTCCCAAGAGGAGTAGTGTTTGTCATCCTGAAAGATCAACACAAACAGTTAAACAAACTGTTGCAAATCGGTATCTACTTGTACCAGATCTGACTGTACGAAACTCTAACTTGGTTTCGATAAATCAGTTAATAGAAACTCAATCTTGGTTTCAATAAACTGATTAGAACAACTGCTTAAAAAAAACGTTATAGATCTGTACACCAAATCTGTAAATAAAATCTGTTTAAATAAAACTGATTTCCAAAGAAACTCAACAAGGTCTCGATAGAAAACAGTTTATAAATCTGTTAAAATAATTAATCCGATTTTAACAAAGTGTTTAAATTCGGTTAAACCGAATCTGTTTTAAGACTGTGGGAAACGGTGTACACTTTATTTATAAAATCAGATTAAGATAAATAATATAATTAACAGAATGTAAATAACAGAAAAATAAATACAGACAGAATGGAGTAGAAGCAGAAGACAGACTCTAATAACGATTAAATAAAAGAAAGCAGTAATGGTAATGGAACGAGGCTCGTGTAAACACGATTCCCTTAAAACAGATTCGCCGTCTGTTTCCCAGGGTACAACGTTCAAAGCTGTTGTACAGCCGGACTTAACAACTTGCCTGAAAGATCTCGAAAACCTGTGTGATTCTGATCGAAGAGCTGCTGGAATTCGTCTGGTAAAGAGCTACGTATTCTGTCAATGAAAACCGAATGAGACTATGGCTATATTTATACTGAAAAATTATCTTGTCCTCCAAGATAATATATCTTCCAGTATTATACAAATCAGTTATTTTCAAAACTGATTTGCACAGCTTTTTACACACGAAAAATATATGCCATAATATTTGTATATCTTTTGTAACACGAAATTAATCTATTCTAAAAATAGATTTACAGAAAACTGGAAACTTGAGCAACCCGAATCTGCAGCAAAAAGATACGCACGTAGGCGAGGTTTCGGAGCTGCATTCGTGTCCGCAGGTCGCATGAGTTCAGTAGCTTCGAACTCATTTTGGTCCAGAAATCCCACAATCTGCACCCCCCCCCCCCTGCGCGCGCACACGTAGGAGTGGGAGCATAGCTCACCTAAAGGAATTTGGAAGCAAATACCAACTATTCCTTATAAACAAGTATTCACTTCTTGTTTTGGGCGATGTGGGACTTTTCCAATTTTGTGTTTCACGTGCCTCACTTTGAGACACGATATCTCATTCATCTTAGCTCTATTTTGGACATATTTTAGCTTGTTACGAAGCTCTCTTGGAGGAGAACACAACGCCACCAAGAAACATAAATATATATAACATATACATACATTAAATTATGTCCAAAATTTTACAAAAACTCATTTTGTAAACCATTTTTCCAACATCTGCTTCATCTGCATTCTGCCTGTATTTAATTTTATGTTCTTTAATTACTATTAAATTATTATTCTTATTATTATAATATAATTTTATTAATAAAAGTGTAACAGTTTCATACACAATCAACAAGTACAGATTAAAAATGGTACCTTAAAAGATATGATCGACGCATTTGGATTTTCTTAACATAGTGTTATTTATTTAAATGAACACTTTACATAAACCATTACCGAAACAAACACTTTCAAAAGGATTAACCAAAATCGACGAAGCGAGCAAAATATTTGGGTGGGCAAAGCATTTGCTCGCCATGTTCATTGTTTTTTAGCGAGAACAACGAGCAAAACATGAGGCAAGCAAGCATTTTGCTCTCCATGTTTTTTGTCTTTTAGTGAAAAATGTTTGTCTTTCTTCTAAAAACGGTGAGCATAAGAGGAGGGCGAGCAAAATCAAAATGCTTGATGTGTCGATTTTGATAAATCTCTAAAAAAGTGTCGGTTTTTGTAATTCTTGTTGGGAAGTGTTCATTCTAGTAATTGATTTCTTAACATTTATCAAGCTTATAATAAATGGAGTGATGTTGAAGATTCAAGGCAATTGTTTGCATTTTTCTGAGATCACGGATTAACTATATTTCATATATAACTTCCGATCCACACGTAATATATATCACAAGATATTCAAGAGATGAATAAAGATTGTTAGTTCTTTAATCCATATAACATCATGTAACATTAAAAGAACCATATATACAGGGACACTTATGTCGTCATCTCATTGATCCTTTGCACTATATGGCTGGGTGCAATAAGGACTTGAAGTAAGGGTCAATCTGATACGCCTGGCCTGAGCCCATGGCTTATTTAGGTCTTAGGGTTTTAATCTTATAAATACACTTGTAATCCTTTATTATAATCAATCAAAGTTTTAAGATCAATAATTCTCTAGTTCCTCTCTTCTATTTCTTAAGGAGCTCGCGCCCGCTTGAAGTGGTGCCTTATCCCAATACAACCACTAACCGGGTCGTATCAATTGGTGCTTTCATTGAGAGCTCTCGTTGAGAGGGTTTTTTATTAGGGTTCCAATCTACAAAAAAAAAAAAAAAAAAAAAAAAAAAAAAAAAAAAAAAAATTACTGTTCATTGAACATTGTTCATCGGGTACTGTTCATCATCACTATTCATCCCGGAGTATTGTTCATCGATCACTATTCACGGCTACTGTTCACGAGTTACTGTTCATCACGAGTTACTGTTCATTAGGAAAAAAAATTCTTCTTCAAGATATTGTTCATGGCATCGGGCAGCAGTGACCGGGACGCACTATCTAAGCTTTTGCAAATGAGTACGGTGGCCGAATACGAGAATGATTTTAAGATTCTTAAAAATCAAGTGACAGGGATCTCAGAATCTTTATTTAAATCGATTTATATATCGGGACTTAAACCGCTTCTACAATGTGCACTCTTAAGGTTAGCGCCTACAACTTTAGGAGAAGCTTATTCCATGGCCCGTATGATGGAGGCTCGTTTTGAGATAATTGCAGGGAAAAAGCTGAACATTGAAGAGAAAATAGATATCGTTCTATCATGGCCAAGTGAAGAAGCTCCATGTGTGATTAAAGAGTCCTTAGATGCTAATGAAGATATTGGTGTTATTGAGGCTAGTAGCATGATAAATGATGTTTTTGATATTGGTGAGAGTAATGTAGAAAGCATGGAAGTTCGTAGTGAGTTTAGCGAATTTTCAGAAAATAAAATTAGTGTGGAAGATGTTGTTGTGGGTGGTGGTGAAGCGTGTAGGGTTGACGAAGATGAGTCGAATATAGTGATATCACTACTTAAGGATGGAGGTGGTATATCTGATGGTAGTATAGATGAAATAAATTTGGGTTTAATCAAGGAGTTTGTGATTAAGATGTTGGAGGGTAGAGATGTTCTCGGCAAGAGTTTGGTTGTTAGTTTGAAGTGGGTATATCGCAAGAAGGGTCGTGGGGCAGCAAAAGATGGAAGAATGGTGTTGTGTTATGTCCACGGCAAAGGAATACGAAAGAAGAAAAAGGTGAAGGCAGCAATTCAAAGAAGATTATGGGATCCCGGATTACGCCAATGTTGCAGGAGGATGGACTGCCCAAACTACTCAAGAAGTCCAAACGTATGGCATAAAGATTATGTCATATAATCTATCTTTATTTACATGTCTTTGTTTAGGATTATTTTCATGTTTCTTTAGGAAAGTCGATTAAGAATGTTTTAAGACAACACCTTGAGGGCAAGGTGGTTTTGAAGGAGTGGGGAATGATACGCCTGGGCCCGAGCCCATGGCTTATTTAGGTCTTAGGGTTTTAATCTTATAAATACACTTGTAATCCTTTATTATAATCAATCAAAGTTTTAAGATCAATAATTCTCTAGTTCTTCTCTTCTACTTCTTAAGGAGCTCGCGCCCGCTTGAAGTGGTGCCTTATCCCGATACAACCACTAACCGGGTCGTATCACAATCCCTCTTATTTTCTCTGTCACGTTAGCTTTCTCTCTCCAGCGACTTGCAGGCGATTCAGTGCCACAGTAAGGGCGGCCAAGGTTTTTTTTTTTTTTTTTTTTTTTTTTTTTTTTTTTTTTTTTTTTTTCCTACAAATTTAACACAAACACAAATTTTATTAATAAAACGTGAACATTACATAAAACACGAAACGGAAAACAAATAAAACACGATACGAAAAACAAATAAAATACGAAACGTAAACATTACTTAACATAAAACACCATTACTCATCGTCTCTGTCCCATGCATTTGTGTTTCTTAAAACGAACCACACATGTTGATAATATATCCCTCTCCCATAGCGCTCATAATAAATTTGGTTTGCATTGCTGAGACGACAAGGGTCTTCACTTGTACGCAGCAACTCTTTGTAAATAGCATTATACCTACGACATTCAGCATTCATTCTACTCCACATAGCCGTAATACTATTTTTATTACGGTTCTCACCATTGGTAACTTCGCCAGCTCAAACTTCTTAATAACTTCGACATTGCATCTTGGCGTTCCTTGTAATCAATTTCGACTTGTTTTTGGACATAGTTTTGAACTTGTTCCACAGTGTGGGGAAGTTTACAAGCCATTTTTTTGTTTGATTTGTTGTTTGAATTATGCTGGAAAGTGTGTGTTTCAAAGTGGTATTTATAATGTGTAATTTTTTTTACTTTACCAACGGCTATAAACATGAATGTTTGGAAGCTTTTGGATAAAAAAAAAAAAAAAAAAAAAAAAAAAAAAAAAAAAAAAAAAAGGTAAACACTCGGTCGTGGTTGAGACCGAGTGTGATTCTTTTGGCCATGTTTCTCATTCGCGACTTCATGCCCACAACAAGGATGACCGACTCGACCGACTAGGACCGAGTCGGTCGAGGTCGTTATTGCACCCGGCCTATAAAGTTCACCATATCGTGCACACAAATAGTAAGATTGGAACTCGATTAGGTATCTAGCTTTTACCATTTCTCTTCTATATATACCTTCACTCATTCCCTTAAGTTCAAACCCAAACTTCATCTATGTTGATCAACTTGTATCATCTCCATAATCTCAAGTCCTTTTTTGAAATTGCTTATTTTCATCATTTGATTGTTGATCAAAAGTTATTCCCTTTTTAATTTGTCTTTTACCCTCACTTTGTTTACCTTTTGACTCTAACAGCTAGGGCTCCATTAAATCTCTATCCTCTCCACATATTTTATTTCTCTAGCTTCTTCTAATTTCATCATCAAGAAATAATTTCCAAGATCTCAAGAGAAGTGTAACAGTCAGTTGTTGCTGCTGGAGCATCATTAAGATTCACGAAAAAGTATACCATACCATTCATGGCCGGGTGATCGTTGTTTCGATCTCTTTACACTGCTCGTGATGGTTTCAAGCGATCTTCGAGAATCTTGATGATGCTGCAGTGGCAACTAAAGACTAATATCCCATTTAAATATAGTTTTGTCAAGTGTTATTCTACCAGCTGGATGATGGTAAGCAACGTCTTGATTTTTATAATTTAGTTGGAGATAGATATATAACAAATATCTTTATGATTTTTATATTTGTTAATTAGTCGTTTAATGGTATCTTTGATTTTTATATTTGTTAATTAGTCGTTTAATGGTATCTTTCCAACTTTGCTTTATTAGTTTTGTTGCTTTTTGTGTTAACTTGCTGTAATTTATTTGGTGTTCGTTTTTAATACTCCATGGTCCATAAATATTCTTATTCTGATATGTGTGTCCAGATATGTTTAGGGTTTTCCTTACAGTAAGGACCAGCAAGAGCGATCTTGAAATATTTTTTTATAACTTTTATTTTGAAAATCGAGATTTAATCCTCTTCTCAAATCATATATCTTTAGGTGTTTGGATCAATATCACAGATCATTGTTGTAAATCTTATATAAAAAGTTTGTGATCATTGGACTATGATTTTATAAGTTCGTGATGACTTAGATATGTAATAAATTATTTAGAACGAGCTTAGTATGATTTTTGAAACTAACTTAAATTCAGATAATTAGGTTCAATAATGTTCTTATGTATAGAGAGTAACATAGGGATTAGGGTTTCACAACTTGATATGTAGGACCACTTTCTATAAATTTTAGAGGCAGTAATTACGGGAAAGAGTTAAAACGATCACAAGAAACATCGGTTAGGACATGTACATTTGAATCGTTGATGTGTAAATATCTAGTCTTATATTTATAAGCCTATTTATCCTAGGTATAGTCCTACACACAAAAGAGCAATGTAACCTATCGTGTAGTAGTATAGACTAGATAAATACGAACCCTAAGAGCAAGTAATTTGGTCAATAATAAGAAATAACTACTAAACTAATCTTTTATATAATAAAACAAAACCCCTATTGGGAATTTTCTATATCAAAAAAATGCAATCATACCTTATTTAGTAATAATTTTATTAAAAAAAATATTATTTTCTTATTAGGTAACATTTTATATTTATCCATAACAGAAGTAGAAGATAAATACAAAAAATATAGATAAGATGCAATTAATAATAGGATTAAAATTTTTAAATAATTATCTTCAATAATAAAAAACTATAATTAAACATAATAAATCAAACAAAATAAATATTAAATTATTTGTTTTTTAACAAATAAAAATATATGATTAAAAAAAATTTTAAAAACCCACGCCAAATTATTTGTTTTTTAATAAATAAAAATATATGATTAAAATTTTTTTAAAAAAACCCGTGCACGCGCGGGTATTATAACTAATTAAAACAATTAAATTTTCCAAGATATGCTTTAGATCCACGCGATCAATTACTTAAAAGATTAAATAAAAATTAAATAAGAAATGAACGAGAATGGAAATAAATTGGATTTAACCAAGGAGAGAAAGTTGCTTCAACCTAGTTAATCCTTTATGCTTCCAATTGATTCAATCGTACGTGCAATGTCTAACTCATGATCTTAATAGAGGCTCTAATATTATAAATATCCAATTGTTCCTTGTAATCTAAACCTGTGATCTCCAAATTCCTAATCCTAAGTTTATAGCGATTAGCTTATCCAAATTTAAATTAATAAGAACGCCAACTATCCTATTTGATTCATCTATATTAATTACTTAACATACACCACCTATAAACAATAATCTACAAGTGTTGTCTTGCACTTTTTAGTGAATTACTCTTAATTTAGGCTAAGTTAATGGTAATAACCTGACAACTAAGAGGGATTGGTCATCCATTAGTCAATCTAATACCTTAATTTTTAGCTTGTGACGTATTTCCTAGTGTATCATCAACTAAACAATTACTATAACTCATACCAAAATGTAAGGATCTATCGATAAACAAATAAGATATCTACTTAGATCGTGTATTAAAATTAATGATTCAAATAAAAGGAAACATAATATTATAACTAGGCTAACACATGAAGTGTTTAGCCAAAATCATAGTATGAATGTCAAAAACACTGTAAACATCAATGATAATAGTAAACATAGTGTTTTGATAATCAACAGACTTAAGCTAATGATGATAATGATTGGTGGTCGTCTCTTTCGGATTGCAACTTGAAAGTGATGAAATTCGTCCCTTGTTAAATCGACTTCTGGAATGTATCATAAATTATGGACGAGTTAAGGTTGGTATTTATAAGGTTTTGTTGTCTCGGCCTCTCTATATCGTAGAGCTAAGTAGGGGTGAGCATACCCGACCGACGACCGACGACCGTCCCGATTCCGACCATCCCGCCGGCCCGATCCCGATTCCGACTAGTAAACGGGTCGGGAGTCGGTTGACGTTTTCCGGCTAATCGGGATTCGGGCTTGTCGGTATCGGGTCGGGACGGGATGAAAACCGGAAAACAACAAAGAAAACCGACAAATCCGACCGATCCCGACCGATCCCGACCGTCCCGATACCGAACCGACCGGTTTCGGGTCGGGAGTCGGTTGACGTTTTCCGGCCAATCGGGATTCGGGCTTGTCGGTATCGGGTCGGGACGGGTCGGGACCGGCCCGATGCTCACCCCTAGAGCTAAGTAAGCCTCTATGCATAGAAGCTATGTCTCAAAAATCTACTAAATGTCTACGACATAAAAGTTGTGTATGCCAATACAGCGTAGAAGCTACGTCTTGATTTCTCTTAAAACTCTTCACTAACAACGGCGTAGATACAAGTGCCACTCTACGCCGTAAAAGCCTTGATATCATATTTTTTCAAGTTTTATTCAAACTATTTTCGCGTCTTTCCATTCCAATGTTCCATCATATCCTATTATGCAAATAAGAAGCAATTAAGTACCAAATTAATATAAAATAAGATAAAACAAAACCATAAACATAAGATATTGATAACAAAAATATGATATTATTTGATGTTATTTGTTATCATAAACTCACCTTGCCGGATTAATCTAAACAGTGAAATCCTAACCCGTTTCCCCGTTCGTTTATTATGTATCTTTGTTCAGACATGACATGCACTTTAGTTTTAGTACTCAGACTTGCAAAGACCCCAAAAAGGCTCGAAATAGCTTGCAAGCGTACATTAGTGACTTGTTTTCAAGCAATCACTCACATCATCAAATCTTGTCTACTTTATTGGAGAGCTTTTTTTTTTTTTTTTTTTTTTTTTTTTTTTTTTTTTTTTTTTTTTTAACAAAAGAGACTCCAAAAGGAGCTCGAACATGGCTTATTGAATGAAGCTCAACTTAAACATCTAGTATGTAATAAAAAAAATTGCCAGTTGTTGAGATAAACTTTACCGCATGAGTAGATGTTTCAAACTAAATTGAAATATATGTGTTACAAGCATGATACTACAAGCCGCAATGGCGGGGCTAAGTCGTGTGGCATTACCTCCACGTTACGAAATAGACAAAGACGACAACTCTAGGCGTGACGTAAGATGAAGCGGGAAAAGACGCGATAAAGTATGAGGTGTGGTGAATTTTTTTGATTCAACTCCGATAATCTATTTTTTTATTTTTCAAATGAAGAATCACATGTAATGATAGTTTTTTTTTAACCTTATTCATTATGTAAAACGCTTTTTGTTAACTTGATATATATGAAATATGATATAAATATATAAATATTATCATATTTTGTGTCGGCTTGTGTCACGCTTTAAAAACGCAAAAGCTTCGCCTTATCCGCTAAAGCGTGAGGCTTTGTTATGCCGTCACGGCTCGCGCTATTTATAACCTTGTTTACAAGAAAGTAGTTATTCAGTTTTAGAGGTTCTAATTACACAAAAAAATGTCATTAATTAGATCTACGTACCTTTTAGTGACTATTCTTAAAAAGTGTGAGCAAAAGACTAAAATTTTGATATTTAACGGCACTTTTTATAAACAAAATGTTTCACAAATGGCAAAAAGTATGTACTCATGCTTTTTTGTGTCACCGTAAGCATATTTTTATCTATTCGACTTCTACCTACACTTTTTTAAGTGCAGGAGTAACTAATAAAGTTTTTAGTGACACTTCTTTTATATTTGTGGTGAATTTTTTATTTATTTACTACGTATTTATTTATTTTCTTTTTCTTTTTTTAGTGACACTTTTTTTATTTTTGATCGACACTTTTTTTTATGTGTCATTAGAAGACAATTTTTTTGTAATTGATTCTTCTTGCACCGTACCGTCTTTGCTGGAAAAAAAAAGTACAAGTCCTTCACAGATAGTGATATTCACAATGAACTGATGAAGTGATCAGCAACCTAGTTTAAGTTGTTTACATCTATAGGTAAATTTCTTGTTTATATGATCTTGTTTGGCCTGAATATTGCACTTGGTTTTGGACTTTTGGTTAAGTTATTGGGAAGAGGTATGTAAATGTAGTTCCACAAATGATATGGGTTAAACTTGATAACCAATTTTAACACTAATGAATTTGCAAGAAACAACAATTTGGGACAAGAAGTGGTTAATATATGTACATAATAACTTTTTTGCATTTGAAATGTAGGTTTTAAGTGAAAACTGCACAATGACATTTGGAGAACTTCTAGTACTTAGACCATCTCTAATACGGACACCATGACAGAGTAACTCATCATGATTGTGGTCACCCCTATTACACTCATGACTCACCCATAAAGACGCTTCTTGCATGGAAACAAAGCAAGACTTGGTCATCCGCACGACTGAGTTGTATGACTTGTCATGTGTGTGGGTGTTTTTATTAAATTGTTTTTGTTGAGTATGTTTATGTTTATATGGAATATGTTTTTTGTGGTGAACACGGTTGTGTTATTATATTAAGTTGGTTGTAAAAATAGAAAGTTGTGTTGCGTGTGATCGAAAGTGTTGACCGTGGTCATGTGGCTCCCATATTAAGTATTAATATTTTTGTTTGTTAACGGAGTATACTATATACGTATGTCACGTAAACATGCTAGCTTTAAATTTTATACTTTTGAACAATTAAATGCACTCATGTTTTTGAACGTTAAATGCACACATGTTTGAAAGATTGTTTAGAGTGAACTACGTGTGAAATGAAATGAATCTCACGTTGTTTTACCATAAGAACACGAGGTGCAACAACAAGGTTAACTTTTTCGTTTGGCCCTACGAGTGTCACATCATCTTACATCCTCTTCACAATTAATCCCCTTCCTCAACAACAACTAACCTCAACTTACTCGTTTTGGACCAATCACTTACAACTTTATTTTTTTTTTATTCACTAAAATACAACACAATAAATAATTATAACAAACAAGGCTGACAAAAAAGGTGAAGAGCAAGGCTCGTCGTGCAGACGAGAAGTGACTTTTGGCGAGTTGCAACAAGGGGGTGCAACAACTAGCTTTGCTAGTTGCAACGAGTGTCTAGCGTAGAACGGCGAGGTGTGGTAACGAGTTGCACCTTGTGCTCTAATAACACGTACAACTAATGCATCTTGAAAACTTTACTTTCCCCGCTACCAGACAACTATGAAACAAGCGAGTATTATTTTTCTTCAATTTCATATTTTCCCATTTTAAAGTTGAAAATTTTATATTTACCCAAAAATACTTAAAAAAAATTCTCGGTATATATAAAAGTAATTATGAAAGTAAAGTGTATAATTTTTTTCTTTATTTACCTATTATGCAGCATTTCAGTTAAGATATATTTCAAGTTAGATACCTTTATAATGTCATTCAAGTTATTTAGTACTAGATTTTGCAAAAGAAAAATGACCCGAATGACTAAACTTGTGACTAATTATTGTCAGATGACTAAATTAGTTGACTCAAACTTAATTATTGGGTTTTCATCTATTAAGTTTAGGGTTTGATATGCTTGTTCAATAAGCTATGTATTTATTATAAGTACACAGACAATCCTTATTATGTAATCACAAAACAAAATAAATAATACATTTATTTGTTATCTTACATGAGAGCTTTAGATTCAACCCATCACAAAATAGTTGTCACCCGGTCATCGGCGACTCATTTTTAATTCGGAGGGATCCCGATTTATTTTCTTTTGGTTTACTTCATTTTACTATTAGTCTTTTTTAACCAATCCAAATCACAAACCCTAGAATACAAAAGCTCTATCCTTCATAACACATCTCCTATTATGTTGATTTAGCCATCAGTTAACATAATTTGTCTCATTCGCACTACTTTTTTGTTTTACCGCTGGAGATCAATGTCGTTTTTCGAAAATAGTTAGTTGCAATCTTGCCGCTCATACATAAATGCAAAGCAAGTCATGACGTAAAAAAAATCACGCAAAGGAGGAAGCCACAAGCAGTAAACAACTTTGCCGTCAACTACAATTAAGTTTTCGTTCAAAGAAACAACAAAGAAGAAGAAGAAGAAGAAGAAGAAGAAGAGACTTCAACATATGTTCCAGTTTGTCCGTCCGGAAGGCTACCATTTATACTGCGAGGGGGAGGGGTGTTTAGATGACTTGATTAGTTGACACAAACCTAATTGTTGGATTTGAGTCCATTAGGTTTAGGGTTTGATATACTAGTTTAATAAGTTATCTACTCCGTACTTATTATAAATACACAAGCAATCCTTATTATGCAATCACAAAATACAATAAAAAATATCTCTATTTGCTATCTTACAATTATGTATTTAAACATATGTGTTATGCATCTATTGGTGATGAAATCAATGTCACTTATTCAAAAACCAATCAATACATTGATGAGTCATATTTCGTGCCTAAAATTATGTATAGGTTTTTAGTACCCATTTATTTTGCAAAACAACTTCTAGTCGATTTTCTCAAATTCGTTTTTGTCAATATGTGTAGTTTAAGGATCTATGTTGTCAGATTTAGTTTTCTGAATTAAGAAGTAAATGGGGCTAGACCGCTAGACTATCCATAACAGTATCCTATATATAATGGGCCATATATGGATTAATAACTGGAATTAGGAACAAGTAACGGGTATTCTCTTTGGACCCAACTGAAGTCCACTACAAATACGATAAATAGGATCACAATTGACCCATAAACCCTTAAGACGGACCCTACGTAGCATCATGCATTCATGCCAACATTAGCATGCATGAAAAAAAATACGATGGTTTATGTTATACTTAAATATGCATTTTGCTATAACATGAAGAAGAAAAAAATGTACGGAGAAAGTTAAGATCAAGTAAGAAATAAAATTAAAATAAGAATTATGAGCATAAACACAACCCTACATTTCAAATGCATTTAAAAATATATATGGATCTCCTTTTAATTTTTCCTTCCTCATTTGGATTGTGCAGATAGAAATAATTCTTATCATTCTCATTTTATTTTTTCTTTTCACTAGACCACTTCCTCACACGGAGTATTACATTTGAAGTATTCATGCGTTTTTTAATACATACTTCTATCGACCCACCAATGACATGTTTCAAGAGTAAATCCATATGGCTGCTTGCGTAAGCTGTAGTTCGAGTAAAACTTTTGAACTTTTATAGGAGAAACATTCGCTATGTGGTTCATAATCGTATCGAGCTGTCTACATACCGTAACTTGGTTTTCTTTAACTTAAAGTACAATTGAAGAAGCAATAGAGAAAATAAACTATTGTGTTGGTCAAACATATATATATGTGAAGAGAGGAATCTAATTCTCCTGTAATTCCCAGACTAATAACTAATTAACTTATCAAGGGTGGCTATTTTGATTTTACATGAGCGTGATTTATAAAGAAATATTGTAATCAACTACAGGAAAAAATAATAAGAAGATTGTAGTAATTAGAGGGATACCATTTGCATGCATGATCCCATGTGCAAATTGCATGTTATGGTTCGTTGGTTCTGCATCATCAATCTTGGTCAAACATCATGCTATAAAACTAAAACAACTACAAAAGTAGACGGTTTTTGTGTTTTTCTAACTTAATTTAAATAGCAATTGTTTATAAACTATTGGGTCAATATGGTCGTATCGATAAATTAATCAAGTATGTTAATAACGGCACATGGTTTCTTGTCACGTAGGAACGTACAAAATTTGAAAGAGAGTTATGCCACTATTTTTTAAGAAAAAAATTGGATGCTTTTTGTTATGTCAGAATCTCCTTTGAATATTCATTAAGAGCTGCTTTGTATTATTCATGAGTTCGTTTGTTGTATGAGAAGCTCCCCAACCAAAAAGTTGTGTATTCATGTCCTATTTAAAAACATGTGAGATAATTTGTGGTTGTGTATTGTAAGATACTTAGTAGTCGTTTAAAAAAAAAAAATGAGTTCGTTTTATAATGCAGGGTAATTCATTCACAACGTCAGGCCACGGCTATTCGTCAAATTTTTTTAGCACTTGTAATTCATTATTTCAAACACTCCTTAATTAGTATGCTTAACGATGTTATAAATGTAGGATTATAGAGACAATATGTTTTGTGCATCCTTCATCAATCGGAGCATACATACATAAATATTCAAACAAATAATAATCGGGCTTAGACCATACATAATACATGGGCTGTCTATCTAAAAAGCAGAATGTAAGCCTTTGGTGAAAATATCCGCTTACTAATAACGTGAGAGAATATGAAGAACTCTAACTTGACCAACAACAACCAAATCCCGAACAAAGTGAATATCAATCTCTATGTGCTTCGTACGTTGATACTAAACCGGATAAGAAGACAAATAGACATCACTGACATTGTCACAGTCAACAAGCGCAACAAAAGACAAAGGAGTATGCAACTCAAATAGTAAATTCTGTAACCAACAAGTTTTAGCAACTGCATTGGCAACACCGCGATACTCGGCCTCAACACTAGAATGAGAAAGCGTCGGCTGACGCTTCGAGAACCACGAGATCAAGTAGTTGCCAAGAAAATCACCATAGCCAGAAGTGGATCTCCGAGTAGTAGGGCAACCAGCCCAATTCGTATCCGAGTAAGCAACCAAGGAAGTAGTAGAAGATGAGAACAACTGTAACCCGTAGTATAAAGTACCCCGAACATACCTGCTGCACAACATAAGAAATATCAAGGCGAGTGAAAGTAAGATACTACATGGAACCCACTAGGCTCCTGTATAATGTCGGATCAAAAACTGGGTCACCATCATCCCCCAGTTTGGACTCAGTATCAACGGGAGTCCTACTGGGGTTACAACCAACCATATGAGCCCTCTCAAGTATCTCTGTAGCATACTTGCGCTAAGACAAAAACATCCCTGAAGAGTCACGTGTGACATAGATTCCTAGAAAATACTTAAGAGATCCCAAATCCGTTATAGAAAGGTCCTTATTTAAAGAAGCAATAACTCGCTATGACAAACTCTCAGAAAGCTGTCAGAAAAATATCATCAACATATCTTTTATATAATAAAACAAAACCCCTATTGGGAATTTTGCATTTCAAAAAAATCAATTCATACCTATTTTAGTAATAATTTTATTTAAAAAATATATTATTTTATATTTATCCAAAACACAAGTAAAAGATAAATACAAAAAATATAGATAAGATATTTACAAAAAATATTTATTTTTTATTTATCCACAACACAAGTAGAAGATAAATACAAAAAATATAGATAAGATGCAATTAACAATAGGATTAAAAATTTTAAATAATTATTTCAAAAAAAAAAAACGCGCGTGCGCATGAATTATAACTAGTAGTAATAAATAAGTACTATCAGTCCCCTATCGATATATAGAGAATATATGTTTTGTATATCCTTCATCAATTGGAGCGTACATACATAAATAGGGTGTAACCCTAACAAATAATAATCGGGATTAGCCTATACATAATACATATATCATGGGCTGTCTATCTAAAACATAGTACTAACATTTTACGATGTTATATATTTATAATATGTGTGAATTTAACTCATTGATTTAGGAGTTTCACTTGTATATTTTTTTCTAAAATTCAACATTCATAATTGAGACATAGAAAAATAAAAGTTAACCGTAATCATTAGACCAGCCGACTGACTATGCATTTTTTTTAATGTGTAATTGTTGAGATATTTGCTACCCCATGATCATAGATACCTTTCTACATTCTTAATTCCTCCTCAAATTTCTTTAGCAAGAAATATAATAGGTATAATCGCAAATCATCTTGTGCGTGTGACCAGTCAAAGATGAATATAGCAGATTTCACACACAAATGCATGTCTCATGGGAGATGTTTCCCAAATATACATGATATATACCGCTCATGGTTGGTATGGAATATGGATGATTCTTTTAATTTATTTGTTTAGTTAATTTGTTAATGTTAATAGGTACATGTAGACAAAGTTATAAACTACCAAAGTTTATATATTTCGGCGAAGTTGGTTGGGGGACAAACAAATTTCAGTTAATTAAAAAACGTTCGGTTGGTTTTATATATAGTTTTACTTCAACTTTTGGTATTTTAAAATTTTAAGCATCAATCTCTTTAGTGGGCGATCGGTTAGTGCTCATAAATTTTTCAGGCCTCAAAATTTATACTCGATGTATAAAATTATAAATGATGCTATTTTTTTTATAAATAAGAATTAAAACTAAAATATTTTTTTATAACTGTGCTTGAAGAATGACATGAACAAGGAGAAGGAACTCGTCGTGTTGCGGCGGGGGGCTCTATACCTGTGTGATAGACCTGTTTATATCTGCAAGTGTCGTGAAACAGAAGATAGATGTATTGCCAGGATGTTGTTTACAAAACATTGCAAGGGTTTTTCTACCGACTGTATACTTGCAATTTTACTAGCCAGTACACTAATGCGATATATATCCTACATACATGTTGTAATATCCTACATTCATTTGCTATAGATTATATGGCTGCTGGTTAAACTTTTGTTACAGACCATGTTTTCAGACTTGCAGTAGAGCGCTAGTCATACCTCGCCTTCTTGCTGGCCTGGGTAACCATTTTGTCTTCTGGATCTGTAGATGCTTCTTGGAGAACTGGTATCGACGCATGTTCATCTTCTGATTTGTCCTTTCCATCCGCTGCATCTCTGGCTTCTGGTTAGTGCAAGTGACGTCACAAAAACCATTATTAAGCTTGCAGTTAGAATAGCTATGTGCTGGCATTCGAATAAAAAGAAGCCCCCACTTAGCTGCGTACAATAACACACCTATTAATAATAATACACAAAGTTAATACGAAAATAGTAATCATAAAGGAATTATTTTAAAAAATTCAAAATTCTAATTAGAAGGGTACATAATGTAACATTTAGGATATGTCAACACATTTAAGCCCATTTCCTCATAGCTTTTAATTATTTCCATCCCACACTTCAGAAAACTAAACATGAAAAACTCCATATGGAGATGCTACCTGTCCAACTGATAGCTGATTGGGTCTAAACCGTCAGATATAATTGACCAAGGTCAACTAGTCAAAAACAGCTTAGAATCAATACTCCGTGGATAGTATAGTGTTTCCCCGGGTCGTTAAAGTCCCAGCGAGATTGAAATGGTGCTTTGGGAATCGTTTATGAGTGAGTGGCACTGAGGATAGTAGCCAGATGATATGGAATTGAAATTGCTACTGTTATTATGGTATTTGTACACAGATATAATATTCACAAAAATCAGATACCAGATATATGCACGTATTCACAATTCAGATTTACGCAATCGGACTAAAAAAGTGGGATTTTGGTATTTAACAAACTACAGGTGGTGCTTTTGACACTTTTTAAAACTTAAAATTAAAAATGAAAATGAAATTATAAAAATGGTTAAAATATTATTTAGATATTATTTAATTAATAAAACTATTTAAAATCTAAATTAAAAACTAATTTACATTAACTAATAATTATAACTACTACAAATTAAACTAAAAATTTGCAAAAATAATTTCTAAACTTAAATTAGAACTTGAAGAAAGTATAAAATAAATAAGAAAAAATATTTTTGTCTTTTTATGGGTTTTTTATAAATTAAAAACTATTTAACTTAATTAAACTAATTAAATTACTTTTAATTACTATTAATACTAAATTAACTTAGAAAATTAAGATAAAATTTTTAAAATTATTTAACCATCACAGGAATCCTACAAAATTATAAAAACTCTAAAAATTATGTTTTAAGATTAATCCACTAATTATTTACCTTTTAATCAACTTAAATCTAATTTAAATAATTAAAATAAGAAAAATATAAAATGAACAGTAGAATTTCAAAATATATTTTCTAAAAGTCTATTATACTATATTAGAGCTAGGAAAAATATAAAAACTAAGTTTTACTTTATAAAACTAAATATGAGATTTAATACTTAATATTAATTAATAATTAAGAAAACTAAAATGAAATCTAATAAATGCCAAATGACAAAATAAAAATCTGAAAAATTTATTAAAATTACTTTACTATATAAGGTATTTAATAAAAATATAAAATTTACAAGTACTTAATAAAAATCTAAAAATGCAAAATCAAATTTAAATTACATTAAATAGAAACTATCACTTAATTTTAAATTAACTTTTTTTTGGATTTTTCTTTTACAAACTTGTTTTACACCTAAAAACAAAGACTTTTAATGAAAACAACTTTTTTGTAACTAAAAATTAAGCACTTTGCACCCCCTTATCTTAAACAGTTGACTTTGGTTGACTGTGTGGACAAAAATGCTCAAATGAGTGAATGTGGGGTCCACATTGGCAAAACTAGATACAAATAAGCACTGTAGACTGAAATAAGCCAGAAACAATAAGCAACAAGCACAAATAAGCTGAATGAAACAAAATAAGCACTTGGATATCTTATACTAAACTGAAAAATGGGACAGAAACTAAGTGATGATTCAAGTGGGGTCCACAGACCTTGGGGTCAAACTAATGGTCAATCACTGATCCCTGGTAGGAGGGGGTTGGGAGAACCTAAAGCTAAGGTGTAGGGACCATTATGGTGGCCACAAACCACCACCAAAGGTGGTGGGTTGGCTGTATCAGCAGCTGCACAGGGGAATGCTTATTCCCTGCAGCCTTGTTTGGCCAAGTGTGGGGCCCAAGGGAAAAATCACAAAAATGCAATCAATGGGGGAATCCAAAGTTGAGCTGGGAGGCTTCAAGATGGAACAAGTTTTAAGTCCTAGCTCCTAACACTAAATCCAAAACAAATCATGCTAAATTGGTAAAATCTGACAATGGTGCATTTTGACTTTTCATACAAAACTTGGAAAGTTGACTTTTATGAGATTTGGATGATTCCAATGGACTGTAACATGATTATAAAGCTATAATGATACTTAAATAAGCTACATTAACTACATATGAAAGGAATTGAAAGGATTGGGAGTCACAACTGCCCAACAGTTAACTGTTGGAGGTGGGGAATGGGTAACTTTGACTTTCTACACAAGACCTAGGTAAAAATTGGCTCAAATGAGCTTCTTATGCCTAATGTGTTATGTTTCAACCAACTTAGCCACAGAAACCATCAATCTCAATTGACAATCAACAAAACCAAACACCCCTTAATCCCTATCTGTTGGGATTTCAATGAAACCAACAGATGATATAATTCATAAAACTGAAAACCAACTATTTTTAATCCAATATAAGCATAAACAAACAGTATTTAAATATTAATTAACACCTGGAACTTGAATAAATACATATGCATAAGAAAAAAGGAAACTGTCTTACAATTGAATCAATGAGGAGCAAGAAGGATTCAGACCAAGTGCCACAACCTAGGTGCTCCCAATAGCTCTAAACCATGATTTCATTACTTTCTTTTCTTCTTCTTGACTTTCTGAATCACAATTCACCCTTTTTTTATTTTATTTTTTATTTTTATTTTTTTTATTTCCTTATTTGTGAGATTTTACATAAAACTAGCTCAAACTATTTCTGAGCTTACCAAAGCTTATATATTAATTAAATGAACTTAAATGATCAGGAAAACAACATTTGTTAACAAAATTTAAACCAAATAGAGAAATTAAGGATTTGAGCAACTTAGACTGAAATTTGAATTGAGCAAATGTAAACTTCGAATTCTTGATTAACTAAACTTAAATTACATTGAAGAACCTGAGAATACAAAAGGAGAACTGAATTCAAATATTAAAACATTAATTCTACATTAAGCTAAAAACTACTCTAAAGCTAAACTAATAATAAGCTCTCTGGTCTTCTTTCTCTTCTTATAGCTGATTTGCTGAGCTCAGTGGGTCCCAAGGATCAAATCCCACCACTCTTATCAGCCATTGGATGAGTCTTGCTTGATCTTGGCCATTGGTGGATTTGGCGGGAAAAGACTTTTCTTGCAATTTGGGACCTGTTGAGTAGCCATAGGGGGTGGCATTTAATGACCTTGGGGTGTGTAATTGGGATAAGGGTGTAGTAGCAGAGGTGCAAGTGGTGATGGTGGAGCAATACCAGGGGAGGGATGGGTGGTTTGGTGGTTTGGCTGAGGAAGAGGGAAAAGGGAGGGAGTGGTATTTGGTTTTGGGTTGACCGGGGTCAAAGCTAGGGTGGTTTGGGCTTGGTATTGGGCTAAGGTAAGGTGTGGGCTGGTATTGGAGTGGACTGGATAAGGGGTATTGGATTTGGTTGTGTTTGGACTTGTTTTTGGGTTTTTTTTAATAATAAGGGTCCGTTTGTAACACAAGGACCAATTTGTAATTTGGCGAAAACATAGGGGCTGAAAATGTAAACCTTCCAAAGTAATCATGAGGACCTATGTTGC
The DNA here is from genome assembly GCA_030686995.1 of Artemisia argyi. Classification (NCBI taxonomy): domain Eukaryota; kingdom Viridiplantae; phylum Streptophyta; class Magnoliopsida; order Asterales; family Asteraceae; genus Artemisia; species Artemisia argyi. The sequence continues at coordinate 156,428,508 of CM060709.1, read as the reverse complement.
CATAAATGAATAGTTCAAGGGTATTTTTGATATTTTCCACTTTTTAAATACCCGGTGGACTATTTTTGCCAAACTTTGAAACTTCAGGGACCTGTTATGCAATTTCACCAAACTTGTCACCCAAGGACCATTCCTGCCATAGAAGATTAGTATAAGGACAAAATTTGTTTTTCTCAAAGTTTTCATATCCCAGGGACCATTTTTGACAATTTTCCAAACTTCAGGGACTAAACTTGACATTTTGTGAAAGTTTGCACCAAATGTCTAATTATGTAACTTTTTGATTTATAAGGACCTTTGGTGACTTTTTCAAGTTTTTAGAATGACCAGGGACTAGATTTGACAATTTTTGAAAGTTGGGGGACTGAAACTGCCAATTATGCAAACTTTGTGCGTTTTTCATCTGTTTTTGGTACTTTTGCATTCGAAACATGTAAAACACTTTTCTGGGATATTTTCACTATTTTGGTTCAATATTGAGTGTTTTTAGATGTTTTGGCAGCTCAGAAATGGTAAAAATGATGAGTATTTACACACTCATCAATAGCCTTTATGGAACCCGTTTAACTACACTCGACGATTGTTGTTAATGACCTAACAAAAGTTGTGAAGTATAAGAATTATCGCCACATTGCGATGGGGGCCTCTCCCATTTTTTTTCATTACTCTAACTGCAGAAAGGAATGGTATAGTCATACGGGTATTCAGCAAAACAAAATAAAAATAAATAAATAAATAAATAATAAAAAAATAATAAAAATAAAAAAACCACTATGGTTTCAAATCCAACTGTCTACTATAACTCACATATCGACCAACTTTGCCAAACATACTTTATCAACTATTGACCAATTGTATAAAACCATTTATCCTTGTATTCACAATTTTTATTATCGTATCAGATTATTAGATGTAGCAACAGTAAGTCGTGTAAGTGGCAACAAACAACATTAGCAGCAGTTAGAAGTATAGATAAAGCAGGTGCAGTTGACCCATTGTGACTCGCACATTTATTGACCCATTACCCAACCCATCCAACTTTAGAAGAATGCGTATAACTGAAAAGTACCTCTCTCGACATCTTGACCGCTCAAGTTCACTTGATTGCCTTCCACCATCAACGCTGCAAGCGCAAGTGCTCCACCAACCTGCCAGTCAACACCCTCCCGGTTTCAACTGTCTTTGACCGAGCTGCAAAATTGGTATGTGAGGATTACAGGTTTTTGGAATGGTTGCTATTGCTTTGCGGACGTTCTTAAAGATTTCTGGTAGAACCCTACAAAAAAGAAGCGACGTTGTTCAGAAATTCCATTTTTATCAGCGCATTTCAAATTGCATATCTTACCTTCTTATAATTTTCTCCTCATCAATCTTGGAAATATTTTTTTGAATAGTCGATGCTTTTTTGGGTTGTGTACCTGGTTTCTCTTTGTTGAACTGCAAGAGCGCAACATAAGCCAATGAAAATCAGTTCATCACATGTAAATAATATAATACAACCTGGTAAAAAAATATGTACCCTGAACATTGTGGTTCCCCTCCCTCTCAAGGACTTCTAATACTCTTGCTTCGTTCCAATATATGACCTTTTGTCCTCCTGTGCTTTTATTCTCAGTAGTTCAACTTATCTACCAGAGCTGATTCTTTAGTCTTTCTACAAACAATAAACAAATAAGTTACTTGACGGAACAATAAACACAGAAGTTAGATAAGTGAAATAATAAGCTTAAACAAACTACACCACACAAACCACCATTTTCGCACAGACGACTTGATTTTGCAATAAAATCCAAAATCAAAAATATTATACCTTAGGATGGTATTGCAACCCACACCTGTCTTCAGCTTCGTCAATTAACTGTGAAACAAAAACGAAAACCATTAGGCAATGAAACCACTATATCGTTCATTAGATATAGTGACGGTTCATAAATTACAAAGACTAATACAAAGTTGAACTTATGATATATTCAAGTGCACGAACAAACATTCCTGAGTATAAGTCATAAGTGTTGCTATATGGCAGGCTGGATACTCCATCTTTCCAACACCTTCGGACGTTACAAAGTAAACCGGCATCGTTTAGCTAATCATACTATAATAGGCAATAAATTTCAGAACCAAGTTGGAAACCAACATTAAATTTACATACCTATGGTATCTTTCTACTAGATTATTGAAATAGGTTATCACATTGGTATCTTTCTACTGGATTCTCAAAATGGGTTATCACATTGGGCTCTTTACAATCTGATTATGGACTGTTCAAAAGATGTTTAATATTTATTGTAACCTCTCGTAATTTTCCCTTACGATTAGTAAATGCTCACGAAGAAATAAAACGATGTTATGATAACTTAACACCACTTTTACGGGTAACAATTTTTTTTTTTTTTTTTACTAATGGCTTATATTGGAACCACCACGATAACTGTGATTAACTGTTTACCTAGGAACGATGCTTACACACAACCTAGATAATCTATATTTATTGCGAACTATAAATATATAAAACGTTTATATTTATAACTATACGTTTCGTCTAAATACCGTATACTATTTATACATTTCCCGAGCCTACGAAAATTCCCGAGAATGATCACTAATATTTTTGAACTTCGACACGATACCCGAAACACGCCATGTGGGCCCCCATCACCCAATGGGCCACGAATACCAAGTTATAAACCAAACGGACTCCTTTTTCTTTCTTTTCTTTCTTTTCTTTCTTTGGGCCGAAACAAACATAAGCCCACGAGGCCAAGCCCAAACGCACCTTTATATATCTTTTTCTTTCTTTGTTTCTGTCGCGACAACCATCCAAACGCACCCTATTTTCTTACGAATTTTATACACAACATACATATATTTTTGCTTGTCTCGTTTCATCTAGTGCCCAAGAATCAGGAATGGTAAATGTTACACCCTCGTTTGCTCATTTACTACCCCAGAAACAACCCAAGCAACACACCAAACTCACCCTTTGAAACCTTATTAAACGTGGCATGTTGTTCCTCATTGCCTCCCCTGCTCCCCAATGACAAGTAAGCGAACACTATGCACCTTGTGAATGTCAGGATTGAATAGGGAACAATCTTAAACAATCTTAGCCTTGTACACCCACGATTGGACAAGAGGAGTGGTGATACTATTCGTTTACAAGCTACTACCCATATCATGTGAACTTATCATGTCTCTACACTTTATACACTCACTATATAAGCTTCCACATGCAAACTCAATCACTACATACACTTATACGAACCATACCACACAAATATTAACGAAGGAAGGATTGTTGAAGGACGAAAGGATTGCTCAAGTGTACCACGACTCAAGTGAACCTAGGACTTCAAGCTAAACGTCTCTTGAACCTTTGGTGGAACGTGAATGTGGAAAACTAGAAGGGGGGGTTGAATAGTTTTGCGTCTTTTTCGTTTAATAAAAGTTTGCTTTTAAAGAATTGATTCTAATAGTATAAACCTTTGAAACTAAAGTATAGATACAAATTAATTCACATATATCACATAGACACTAGTTATTTAAAGTGTTGAATAGAAATTATAATTTCATAAATCTCACTTAAATATAAGTTTGTATTTATATATGTATATGTGTTTTAATAATTGTATGTACTTATATTTTATTAATGTTGTAAATGGAATCTAGTTTGATCTTTATGTGAAATCAATATATGCACAACACACAATTATAACAATGTACGAAAAGCTAATAAGTAAGCAAGCAAAGAGTGAGAGATGGAAAGATCAAACCGAGAGACAAAGGATTTATAGTGGTTCGGCTACAAGGACACATTCCTTGCCCTACTCCACTCCCCGAGCACCGAACTCGAGAGTTTTCTTCACTAAGTCAATAACCTCCCTTATGGCGGAGAAAACCGTACACACCAAAAGCTTACACCAATTTACGACACAAAGCAAAATGTCGAGTTCTAATCGTAGCTAGAAGCAATCTCACAACAACTATCACACCACACCTTCTTCACACCTTTTCACTTCTTCTATACTTCTTCACACCACAAGTATCTTCACGCCTTCACAAGTACTTCACGACTTCAATGTCTTGCAACTTCGCAACTTCACAACTTTAAGGCACTAACGTCTTTACAACTTCAAGGCACTAATGTCTTCACAACTTCAAGCCACTAATATCTTCACAACTTCAAGACACTAATGTCTTTTAGTCTTCTCTACTCGGAAGCTTCAATATCTTCACTACTAATCACTATTGCTACTATCTCCTATCACCACTACTATCCAACACTACTTCTTCACTTCAAGTTCCACTTCACACTTACAACAATTCTAGATTTTATAACTAAATCTAGCTAACTAATACATACACCTTATTCACCAAAATATGAAGGATCAACAAGATGAAATAAACAAACAACTTAGATAGCAAGATGATACTAAGTTGTAATACTTCTAATAGAAGTATTCTTCTCTTTGCATTTGAGTGTTGAGGCTTGAATCACTTTGAAACAAAGATCAAAGTATATAAGATCAAAGGATTTCTATAGGAAGGAAATGGATGTTTAGATCAGAAAGTTTTTAGTGCAAAAAGGTAAGAAAAATATGTGGAATGATCCAGTATTTAAAGGGCCAGAAAATACTGTTCTGGAGCGTGTCGGTCCCCTTTAATTAGGGGGCGGTCCCCTTAATGATTAAGCGGGCCGCCTAGTATAATTAAGGGGGCCCCCTCCTGAACGTTGGATTTTCTTGTCCTTTTGTGAGGGAAATTTTTCTGGATTAGATTTGCCATTTTTGGTTGAAAATTTGAATTCATAAATTTGTAATGAATTAAACATATTCTTTTAATGCCAAAAATATTTTATAAAAGATATAAAATGTTTTGTGACATTTTATAAATATCTAGTGATTAACAAAAGGGTTCATTTGATCTTATAATGCATTAGACACTTTGTTTATTCATACCTTAAGTGATTAGATGGTAAAGGTGAGTATTTACTACTAAATACTTGTTTATGTCATGATCTTTGGTTTGATGAGTTTTCGTTTTGTGATTATCAAAACATAGAGATATCAAAAGATATGAATAACATTTTTAGTCATTTATTTATATCAACAATCTCCTCCTTTTTGATGATTACAAAACCTAAACTCATTAAATCTAAAAATTAATTTTTAGACAAAGTATTTAGTGAGTTTATATTCACTTCTCCCCTTTTTTGTAGAATCAAAAAGGTTTAAGCCAATAAGAAGGAAGCTCCCCCTTGATGTATGCTCCCCCTCGTTTGAGGGCACTAAGGGTTCGAGTATTGGAATTCTTGCAAGAAAAATATTAGAAGCACAAGCATGGCACAAGCAAACACATATATCATAATACCAACAAATAATAAGCATGGCAAAAGATAATTAGAAACACATATTAAGTCATTCATTAATAGAAAATGATTATGTCAACCCATAATCATTGTTACAAAGGCCATAAATATAGAATACTAAACTAAGTATAGCATCCTAATGTGCTAACAAGGAGTGTCACCAAACTTTCTTGAATCCCAAAATGGTTGAAGAGTTTTATTTGAAAATGAGAAACATAAGCATATAAAAATGCTTGGTGGTTTAGTGGAGATAATCTTTTGGTTGCATGGATGTTGGTGAGTTTGGAGATGTGGAGATTGTAGGTGGTGGATTTGAAGTAGGGTTTTTTGATTGAGGGTTTTGATGTTGTTCAAGTGATGGTGTTTGTTGAGATCTTGTAAGAAGATACTTAATCCAAGTGAAGTGCTCATTCAAAGCAATGGTTTGTTGTTGAAGGAAGATGCAACAAGGGTAATTGTTAACATGCTTCTCAATTTGGTTGATGTTGTGTGGTGATGATGGTGAGCTTGATTGGGGTGGATCCAAATTGCGTTGAGCAAGATGTAATGCTAAAAGAGCACTAAGCTCATGAGCCTCTTTTAGCTCCTCAACGAACTTCAAGTGTTCGGAAGAAGGTGGTGATGGTGGAACATGATGGTTGTCTTGGGTGAAGGTTTGAACATGCAACATAGGAATGGCATGTGAAGTTGTAGGATGTGGTGGTGGTACTCTTGGTGGTGGAGACATGGTTGAGCTTGGGTAGTCATGAAAACATGAAATGGGTGGAAGAGGTTCTCCATGAGTGAGTGGTGTTTTTGTTGAATGAGCAACATGTGAAGTATTGATTGAGAGATTGGGATTGTTGTTTTGGGATTGAGCATGCTCATCATAAGAAGAAGCATTAATGAGGGCATGAGTGGATGATAGGTTGTGAGATGAGTCATTAGTGTGGGTTTGAGGTTTAGTTGTTGGTTGACTTGGAACAACATCACTTGACTTATGACAAGAATCAAGTTTCCTCCTCCAAACGGGTTTGACGGAGATCCTTGCGGTTCTTAAAATCTTTGGTTTTTGGTTATTGGAAGATGACATGTTTGGGTGTGATGGCATTAATGATGGGAAGAGGGTATTTATAGTGTATGAGAAATGTGGTTTAGGAAGGTAAATTTTGAGAGATAGTATGGGACAAAATATGTTTGTGAATTTTGGGAAGTATAGGGTGAAATGGGTCAAAAAGTGATAAAGAAAACAGTATCCCCGACCATCAGACGGCCGGTCCCCTTAATTAGGGGCCGGTACCCTTAAAATTAAGGGGGCTGCCTTATATAATTAAGGGGGCCGCCCATCTGGTGATTTCCAGAATGCCAGAAATAGGTTTTTGGCAGAAAATTTTCAGAAAAGTTGTGTTTTTGGATTTGGATTCAAGTAAGTTTAACTCTTTGAGGCAATTTAGGGCATACTATTCATGAATGTAGAGAGTGATATAGAAATAATTAAATTAGACAATTAATTTCTAATAATCATGCTATCTACTAATTTATCAATTAAGATATGCAACTAGGGAAGCAATAAAGAAAATTAGTTAATTATGTAACTATATGATAACATGTAGGCTAGTGCAAACATATTTATGATTACTTACATGTAACAAGTAGGAAGATATGATTATATGGACTTCAAATCTTGTTACAAACAAGATTCATATGGTCAAACCATGATTCTCATAAAATGATTTGATTAAATTGTGAATGTCCTTTTCGTAAAATTGAATGGCACATGTGAGATAATCAAATATGATTTAAATGAAACGTTTTTAGTTTTATTCAACAATGCTTTGAAATAGATTCAAGTGTGCATTAGAATAGAGTAAATTGAGTTTTGCTATGAAAAAAAAAAATCCAACCTTGATTAAAATAAAGTTATAGTAGCTTATAGTAAAACACGTTGTTTGAAGAGGAGTGATATAAATATTAGAAAAATTATTATTCAAAGAGAGAGGTTTTAAACAATATGTTTTAATTTTGATAATCAAGAAGTTGTAAGTGAATGATTTGAAATGGAAACTTATCATACTCAAGAGAATCAATTAAGCCCATTGTCAAATATAATTATCTCTAATGGCAACTAAAGATATGGAAGAGAGATGGTGGATTCTAATGATCTTAATGCAATATAATTGAGGGGATAAAGTAAATCACCTAAACACACTAGATTAACACATGTGCATATATATATATATATATATATATATATATATAGACACACACACACAAAGAGCATCATAATGTTAATTTACTAACAAGTCTCAATTATAATACATTTATTAATGCAACTAGTAAAATCATATAGTTTAAGGGGAAATCATCCCTGCTGTGGCTGCAGGGATATGTACCTGCTGCAAAGGCTTATGAAGAGGGGCCATTAATGCAAATTAGAAAATGATGAAGGGTATAAGTGTATAAAATGTAAGTTGCAAGTTTATTTTTGGGCTTTGCTGCAGATAATTACCTGTTGCAAACAGCAGCAATGCTTTCCCCATAGTTTAAATGGAAAGTATTCTACTATAGATCATAGAGGATCTTCAATATAAATGAAGACTAAGAGAAATGATAATAGACTAATCTACAAGAAGGTAAATAATCCTAATATCATATATGCATGTATTAGTATTAATGATCTAAAAGCATGGCAACTTATAAATTAAATCATATTCGCATACCAATAAAAGCATTCTTTAATATAATGTAATATTGGCAAGTTTTTGAAAAGAAAACTTACCTCAGGTCCAGCTTTTCTTTAGGAGTGGGCATAAGAGAAATGGAAGACATCGTAAAAGTATGCCCAGAACATGTCGAAGTAGCAAAGAGACATTCCAACGCAATAGAAATCAAGGGAGCTTGATCCGAAATACTTAATCGATCACACCAATCATCACAAGTCGTGAAGACTAAGAATAATTGTGCTTGGGAGCCTTCAACTTGAAATAGTAACGGACACACCATGAAACCAATACTCCAAGAATGAAGAACACAATGTCGAGACAATAGATGACCGCAACAACGTCATAGGCAAATCATATGCAGAATGTGAAACATAGTGATAGAAACCAATAGCCGTCAAAAGTAATAAAGCGAGGTGAGCAATTCAAAACGTAATAGACTATTCGTTCGTTAATTACCTAAACATGATAAAGAGCTTGGTACCCAGATTCTCATGGGTCCGAGTTGGTTAGTGGAAACATCCATTGCATTTAAATGCACGTGATGAGGATGTCGTCGAGAAGTACAAAAATTCATTAATAGTTTGTTTTAATCAACAAATAATGACTTTCTTGACTAGAGTAATAAATAATGAGTGTAAATAATATTATTTCTAAATTTCTTCAATAGGTTTAACAAATTTTATTTGTTTTGATACATTTGTTGAAGGATCATTTACGGTAAATCCTAAGCCGGTTTTATCATAAAATGGCTTTTGAATGTTAAGTAAATATTTTAAAGTTCTAGAGCTATTTTCAAATTTTGCTAATATTTTTGCTTTTTCATTTTCCATTTTAATTTCATGTTTATAGTCATGACAATATTTACATTTAAGATCAATTTAAATGTTGCTTTCAAGTCTAGACATTTTATCTTCTAAAATTATTTCCTTTTCAAAATTATTTTCAATGAATATTGAAGATTTATTTTTAGGAATCATTTTTGAGTCAATGTTGCAAAAAATGTTTGAAGTTGTTTTCCAATTTTGAAAATTCTAATATAAATTGATCATAGCAAAAATGTTCGGTTTCAGATTGTACCTTATTAGTAGTTGTATATCTTCACATGTATATGTTGATCAATTTCATCGTCCATGTCTCTCCATGTTTTATTTGTAGTTTCGTTTAGATCTAGAAACACATAGTCCTTGCCATCAAAACTTGTATTCACATTTGTTTGAATATTCTCACAAGCCGTATTATCATCGTCTTCTTCGTACTTGTTACGCCATGATTTATTAACGCTCTTTCTTCGGATTTGGCTCATGTATTCTTCGTTATAGATACCTTCAATGATCACATTTGAACAAGTAGTACATGTGTTTATTTCAACTAAATATTTATTTATTAAATTTTCTAGATTAACTATTTCTTGTGCAATATCAAGTTTATCATCTTTGGGTTTACATTTCTCTTGGTGAAACTTTAAAAGACATTTCCAAATATCATTTGCCGTTTTACAATGAAATAATTTTTCATATTCAACTCTTGGTAGAGTTTTGAAAATAAGTAATTTGGCTTTAGTGTTTTTATCAATTTTGGTTTGAAGATTATTATATTGATTTTCAAAATCCATTTTGGTTGGTTTAAGATCACCAATTGAAATGATATGTCAAAGATCAAGATCTATTGATTTCACATAATTTTCAAATTTATTTTTCCATTCAAGAAAATGATCAATTTCAAGTAATGGTGGTTTTTGCGTAAATTCCCCTTCTAGATATTTTTCAAATTCCATAGATCGTTACAAGTTTTAAAATAAAATATATTTTAAAGATCTTGCTAAACCTGGCTCTGATACCAATTGTGGAAAATTAGAAGGGGGGTTGAATAGTTTTGCGTCTTTTTCATTTAATAAAAGTTTGTTTTTAAAGAATTGATTCTAATAGTATAAACCTTTGAAACTAAAGTATAGATACAAATTAATTCACATATATCACATAGACACTACTTATTTAAAGTATTGAATAGAAATTATAATTTCATAAATCTCACTTAAATATAAGTTTGTATTTATATATGTATATGTGTTTTAATAATTGTATGTACTTATATTTTATTAATGTTGTAAATGGAATCTAGTTTGATCTTTATGTGAAATCAATATATGCACAACACACAATTATAACAATATACGAAAAGCTAATAAGTAAGCAGGCAAAGAGTGAGAGATGGAAAGATCAAACCGAGAGACAAAGGATTTATAGTGGTTCGGCTACAAGGACACATTCCTTGCCCTACTCCACTCCCCGAGCACCGAACTCAAGAGTTTTCTTCACTAAGTCAATAACCTCCCTTATGGCGGAGAAAACCGTACACACCAAAAGCTTACACCAATTTACGACACAAAGCAAAATGTCGAGTTCTAATCGTAGCTAGAACCAATCTCACAACAACTATCACACCACACCTTCTTCACACCTTTTCACTTCTTCTATACTTTTTCACACCACAAGTATCTTCACGCCTTCACAAGTACTTCACGACTTCAATGTCTTGCAACTTCGCAACTTCACAACTTCAAGGCACTAATGTCTTCACAACTTCAAGGCACTAATGTCTTCTAGTCTTCTCTACTCAGAAACTTCAATATCTTCACTACTAATCACTATTGCTACTATCTCCTATCACCACTACTATCCAACACTACTTCTTCACTTCAAGTTCCACTTCACACTTACAACAATTCTAGATTTTATAACTAAATCTAGCTAACTAATACATACACCTTATTCACCAAAATATGAAGGATCAACAAGATGAAATAAACAAACAACTTAGATAGCAAGATGATACTAATTTGTAATACTTCTAATAGAAGTATTTGTCACAACTCACCATTTCAGGTCATTTCCCGAACTTTGGAAAAACACTATTCATCAAACACTATTCATCAAAACACTATTCATCAGTTTACTATTCATCATTTTTGGTGTCAGTTTGACATTCCGAGAAGCATTCAGAAATTTTACTATTCACTAAACACTATTCATTTCCGGAAAAGTTTTCACTATTCACTTGCATTACTCATTTCATCGTAAATTTAGTTTACGGGTATTCAAATTCGCGTAACCGGATTGGTTTAGGTGCGAATTCATTTCATTAGTGTTAAGAACACTGCATACGGACTGGAGATAGTCTGCATATCATCATAACAGCCTTTTCATGTTATACCACTCTCAGGATTTTCAAATTTCTATATTCAGTACATTTAACGTTTTTACGTATAAGTATTTATAGTAAACGTTAACACCCGGTTTATACACGACGAATATATCTAAATATTCCCACAATGGTCCCGACATATTTTTATATCCATTTTAACATCATAAAAGTTATAACATTCAGTTACCCAGTATTTTGGAAATTTATTTTATTTATAACGTACGCGTATGAATATTACGACGGTTTTCGTGAAAACTAAACAATAATCACCCGATCACTCAATATTTGTACCCAACATAATTTTAACATTTTTATAACTTCATTTTGACAAGTTTAGTCATTATTTCATATTTCATATTTTTACGATACCCGGAATTACGTTTCGCGACTTAACAGTTTACGGTTTGCGATTAACGGAACCAAAACCGACTCCGTGGACTAGATAATACTCAAATTTTCTACATCCTCTTCCTAAATTCAGCATGTGCCGCCCCTCCCCATCACAAGTTACTTGACATTGATTAAATATTTACCAAATTGCCATTTCCTAGAAAAATATCTAGCCTAAACACTTTAAACACTACACATTTTATTTTTTTGGATCAAAAACTCATTCTCTTCATCCCTTTCACCATAACCACGACCCAACATCCATTTCATGATCAAGTGAAGGTTTTTCAAAAGTTAAAGCATCAAAGTTGTTCATTTCATGATTCTAGTTAAGAATCTTGCAACAAAAACACAAGAAACACAAGTTTTCCTCATCATCTAACCACCTCATAATTCAAAGTGAGTTATCAACTTTATTTTTTCATGATTCATCTTATAATTACATGTATTACATGATTTCCATGCTAAAAACCATGTACAACTAGCTATACCACCATTTATTTTGTCAAAAATGGAACATACAAACCCTAACTTCTTATTTATGAATTCCCTTGCTATAATAACTTGGTTAGGAGTCCATGACACCCTAAGAAGGTGTATGGTAGGATTAGATTAGTTATGTGGTGATTACAAGAGGTTTGATGATGTTAGAAATTAGTTATAAACCTTGAAAACTTGATTTGGAACATATTTAGGACATGCTGTCCCGTTTTGCAAAAATCTGGAAAATCAGTAAACACCAAGGGAACTTTGGCAAATTTTTAGAAAATACTTTCAAAAACGAATCCGTAGGCGAAAGAACGGATTAAAAAGAGTTTATAACGAAGAAGTTATGATTTTTGCAAGATTGTTGACGAAAAGTATTTTCTGGAAAAATGTTTGCTGTTGGACGTTTTTCATTGGTCAAAAAGAGACTTTAGACGTAACCCGGAGGAGCCGAGCTTTCCAAAATATATTACTACATACTAAGACGTAACCGTGGACATAAAGAACAAGTAAAACGGACAAGTAACGACAAAGATATACACGTTTGAATATCGGCTAAAACCATTTTTATTTGACAGCTTTTAATAAAAGTGGCACAAAAACTACGAAGTACATTTATAAGCTAGAAGTAATATTAAGTACCAAGCTTTATAACTAATGAAGTATTAGTTATTACAAGTATATTTTTATCACTACAAGGCGTTATTTCAAGGATTTCAACACTAACATGGAAACTTACGATATATATATAAGTATATATATTGCAACTAGCTTATTTTATTTTCTAATAGCAATATTTTTCCAAATACTTGGATTATATATTTTGATAACACAAGTGTTTTTCAAAGAGTAGAGTGGTATAGGAACATGTGCATGGACATTCATAACATCATTTCATGATCTAAAGTAGATCGTTCATCATTCATATTAGGTTGCGGCTAGTGTGCGCGCCTTGTTTTTCAGCTCATTACATGTTCATGGTACCATCATATCAGGTGAGTCATAGCCCCACTTTTACTGGTTTAATTACTTTACAAACTCTTTGGGGGAGATACATGCTTAAATACTCGTGTTATACTTTTATACGATTTCAAATCCCATGGGGGAGAATACATGTTCGTTTTACTTAAACGCATTACTTGCTTTACATGGTTGATTACTCAAACATTTTCAGCTTTATCTAAATACTTGTTTGATTATCCGAGTACAAAACAATTCACTTGCTACATACTTGCTATTTACTCATAGACATGAGTGCATAAAGTTAAACTATTTACCGATTTCCTAAGATTGCCTAAGTTAAGGACCGGTAGCTACAATTTCAACGGGTATGGATTTACCTGCATTGGGTATGTTTGATTACCTACAATTTCAACGGGTATGGATTTACCTGCATTGGGTATGTTTGATTACCTACAATTTCAACGGGTATAGATTTACCTGCATTGGGTATGTTTGATTACCTACAATTTCAACGGGTATAGATTTACCTGCATTGGGTATGTTTGATTACCTACAATTTCAACGGGTATAGATTTACCTGCATTGGGTATGGATTTACCTACAATTACTTGGGAGCGTAACCTCCTACAGATAGCTAGAAAACCTTTTCGGTGCCTTGAACTTAGTGCAATCAATATTCATTTTATGCGTTTTGCTTATGGTCAGATTCATTTTTATGGCAACATCGCCATGGCTACATTATCACTCTTACCTTTATATAGCAGTATTGCTACATTTATCTTTGAATCTAGATGCAAGTATTACCTTTGTTCACGTAAACATATTACATTTGGCAGTGGGTCGTAGACACACAGGTTACAAGTCTCTTATGGCGGGACTTGTAACTGAGTGGATTTACGATGCCTTTGCTGGGAAATCTTTATACATATGCATTACATTCTTTTTCACAAGACTCTATGAACTCACCAACCTCGTGTTGACACTTTAGCATGTATTTTCAGGTTTTAACCAATGGCACGCTACAGGAGGTTTTGGCAGGGCATGGCATGGTCATAGAAGACTCTGATTATTCATTTGGGGACCGTTTTTAACTATTTTAATGGCCTATTTCCGCACTAATTTTAACAATGTAAAAATCAACATTTTGATTTAACCATTTGATTCTAAATGATTCAAGTGCAAACTATTTTTGAACTAGTGTTGTAATACCAATTGAGTTACACCCCAGCTACATGTATGCTTCCGCTGGACCCGATTTTGGGGGTGTGACAGATTGGCATCAGAGCTTTGGCTATAGCGAACTAAGTGTTTTTAAAACCTAGACTATAGCTACTTTCAAGAAAACTTAACCCTATGACCGTCACGTGCCTGCCTGCCAAGCTGAAGCCTCATTTGTGGTTAGTTGCTGACATAGGTGATGAGATTTGTGTCTCATTATCTGATATATATTATATTCATTTATTATAGTTGATTACTATAATTGTCTTTCATATAAGCATGTTCACGTATCATATATATCACCGCATTATGTTTTTCCTTGCATAGTTTCATCATTTGACCTCGAGTTTGGTCATTTGCCTTAGTCTTTCAGAACGTCTTGGTATTTGTGAAGGACATAGTCTTAGTATGACTGAGCTGAGTATTTCAAAATTCATGGAACCTCGGTGGGATATAGACTGGTCATCTATATTCAACCCGGGATAGTGAGATATAGGCTGACCACCTATGTCTGACTCAGAAATGAATTTTGCAACACTGAGAATGGTTATAATAAAATTCTGTCTGGATTGAATCCTTTACTCATTTTCCAAATGTTTCATGCATGTGTGAGTATACCCTCGTTGTCAGAACATTCATTCTTTTCATCACCTCGTGAACCGCCGCTTAGAAGCACGTCAATAGATCATTTCATCTCATGAACATTCACGTCTATGCATAATACACTTACATCACAGTATTTTCTTTTATTACAATATCATTTTGTCGCAGTTGTCACAGTCTCTTCCCTTCTCACCATCATTATTATTTCCTTTCCCCATCCCCATATATATATAGAATTAGCTGACACTTTATGGATTCATATGCCACTCATCCCTCACTACCACCAATATTGTTAAGTGGATATTATCAATGACCTCCCTAGGAAAGACTTTCCATACCATCTATAAGGAGAATCTCTCGGTACATTAAGACCATTCAAAACTCAACAGAAATCTCAGGATATCACAAAACCATTCGAAACACTATCATTGGCCTGATCACCAAAAATTCCATCATCTAGAAAGTATTGGCTTGACTGAATTACAGGATTATTTTAGATACGATTACTCACAAAACAACACCATAGAGATAAATTCAACCTCTTAACCGAGACTATAGATTGAACATGTCCTCACCAATAGACTTTATCCAAACCTGTTAGACACCTATGCCTTTGTGCAGATATACATACCTGACTATTTTATCCTCTTAATACTTTCACTTTTAAATGGATTTTCTCCAAACTACAGTTATACAAAACATATATCTTGTAAGAAATACTTTTCTGAGGCACTTATTTTGATAAACAAATTCCTTTTGGTTAATCCTTTACAAAACTATTGAATTGTTAGGAAATTTTAAACATCGATCTTTGGTAAACCATTAAAACTTCAAGTTGGTAAGCAGAGTTATACAGAAAGTTCTGCCTAGGAAAGGCATGATACCATTCAGAAAACTTGGAAAGTTAAACCCGAGATATACACTGGACCATGTAATATTTCAAACAGAGTAGGCCTAGTGGTCGTCAGACTTGAGCCTTGTTAGAGAACAACAGCAACAGGATTACACAACCACGTATTATCAGCTTTTCAGAATTGTCACCCATAATCCCATTTGGAAAGGAATCCAACCCATAGTCAAACATAAACCTTGCAGGAGAACAAGTAGAAATCATGGACCGTGTGGTCAAACAGTAGAAGCAGAGTCGAATTCTTATCGTTAGAGTTCGCTGGAATTCTAGAATATCATCACCTTTTCACCAATATGTTTTCAGAGACCAACATAAACTGAACTTCGGGACGAAGTTCCTTTTAGAGGGGAAGACTGTCACAACTCACCATTTCAGGTCATTTCCCGAACTTTGGAAAAACACTATTCATCAAACACTATTCATCAAAACACTATTCATCAGTTTACTATTCATCATTTTTTGTGTCAGTTTGACATTCCGAGAAGCATTCAGAAATTTTACTATTCACTAAACACTATTCATTTCCGGAAAAGTTTTCACTATTCACTTGCATTACTCATTTCATCGTAAATTTAGTTTACGGGTATTCAAATTCGCGTAACCGGATTGGTTTAGGTGCGAATTCATTTTATTAGTGTTAAGAACACTGCATACGGACTGGAGATTGTCTGCATATCATCATAACAGCCTTTTCATGTTATACCACTCTCAGGATTTTCAAATTTCTATATTCAGTACATTTAACGTTTTTACGTATAAGTATTTATAGTAAACGTTAACACCCGGTTTATACACGACGAATATATCTAAATATTCCCACAATGGTCCCGACATAATTTTTATATCCATTTTAACATCATAAAAGTTATAACATTCAGTTACCCAGTATTTTGGAAATTTATTTTATTTATAACGTACGCGTATGAATATTACGACGGTTTTCGTGAAAACTAAACAATAATCACCCGATCACTCAATATTTGTACCCAACATAATTTTAACATTTTTATAACTTCATTTTGACAAGTTTAGTCATTATTTCATATTTCATATTTTTACGATACCCGGAATTACGTTTCGCGACTTAACAGTTTACGGTTTGCGATTAACGGAACCAAAACCGACTCCGTGGACTAGATAATACTCAAATTTTCTACATCCTCTTCCTAAATTCAGCATGTGCCGCCCCTCCCCATCACAAGTACTTGACATTGATTAAATATTTACCAAATTGCCATTTCCTAGAAAAATATCTAGCCTAACACTTTAAAACACTACACATTTTATTTTTTTGGATCAAAAACTCATTCTCTTCATCCCTTTCACCATAACCACGACCCAACATCCATTTCATGATCAAGTGAAGGTTTTTCAAAAGTTAAAGCATCAAAGTTGTTCATTTCATGATTCTAGTTAAGAATCTTGCAACAAAAACACAAGAAACACAAGTTTTCCTCATCATCTAACCACCTCATAATTCAAAGTGAGTTATCAACTTTATTTTTTCATGATTCATCTTATAATTACATGTATTACATGATTTCCATGCTAAAAACCATGTACAACTAGCTATTACACCATTTATTTTGTCAAAATTGGAACATACAAACCCTAACTTCTTATTTATGAATTCCCTTGCTATAATAACTTGGTTAGGAGTCCATGACACCCTAAGAAGGTGTATGGTAGGATTAGATTAGTTATGTGGTGATTACAAGAGGTTTGATGATGTTAGAAATTAGTTATAAACCTTGAGAAAACTTGATTTGGAACATATTTAGGACATGCTGTCCCCGTTTGCAAAAATCTGGAAAATCAGTAAACACCAAGGGAACTTTGGCAAATTTTTAGAAAATACTTTCAAAAACGAATCCGTAGGCGAAAGAACGGATTAAAAAGAGTTTATAACGAAGAAGTTATGATTTTTGCAAGATTGTTGACGAAAAGTATTTTCTGGAAAAATGTTTGCTGTTGGACGTTTTTCATTGGTCAAAAAGAGACTTTAGACGTAACCCGGAGGAGCCGAGCTTTCCAAAATATATTACTACATACTAAGACGTAACCGTGGACATAAAGAACAAGTAAAACGGACAAGTAACGACAAAGATATACACGTTTGAATATCGGCTAAAACCATTTTTATTTGACAGCTTTTAATAAAGTGGCACAAAAACTACGAAGTACATTTATAAGCTAGAAGTAATATTAAGTACCAAGCTTTATAACTAATGAAGTATTAGTTATTACAAGTATATTTTTATCACTACAAGGCGTTATTTCAAGGATTTCAACACTAACATGGAAACTTACGATATATATATAAGTATATATATTGCAACTAGCTTATTTTATTTTCTAATAGCAATATTTTTTCCAAATACTTGGATTATATATTTTGATAACACAAGTGTTTTTCACAAGAGTAGAGTGGTATAGGAACATGTGCATGGACATTCATAACATCATTTCATGATCTAAAGTAGATCGTTCATCATTCATATTAGGTTGCGGCTAGTGTGCGCGCCTTGTTTTTCAGCTCATTACATGTTCATGGTACCATCATATCAGGTGAGTCATAGCCCCACTTTTTACTGGTTTAATTACTTTACAAACTCTTTGGGGGAGATACATGCTTAAATACTCGTGTTATACTTTTATACGATTTCAAATCCCATGGGGGAGAATACATGTTCGTTTTACTTAAACGCATTACTTGCTTTACATGGTTGATTACTCAAACATTTTCAGCTTTATCTAAATACTTGTTTGATTATCCGAGTACAAAACAATTCACTTGCTACATACTTGCTATTTACTCATAGACATGAGTGCATAAAGTTAAACTATTTACCGATTTCCTAAGATTGCCTAAGTTAAGGACCGGTAGCTACAATTTCAACGGGTATGGATTTACCTGCATTGGGTATGTTTGATTACCTACAATTTCAACGGGTATGGATTTACCTGCATTGGGTATGTTTGATTACCTACAATTTCAACGGGTATAGATTTACCTGCATTGGGTATGTTTGATTACCTACAATTTCAACGGGTATAGATTTACCTGCATTGGGTATGTTTGATTACCTACAATTTCAACGGGTATAGATTTACCTGCATTGGGTATGGATTTACCTACAATTACTTGGGAGCGTAACCTCCTACAGATAGCTAGAAAACCTTTTCGGTGCCTTGAACTTAGTGCAATCAATATTCATTTTATGCGTTTTGCTTATGGTCAGATTCATTTTTATGGCAACATCGCCATGGCTACATTATCACTCTTACCTTTATATAGCAGTATTGCTACATTTATCTTTGAATCTAGATGCAAGTATTACCTTTGTTCACGTAAACATATTACATTTGGCAGTGGGTCGTAGACACACAGGTTACAAGTCTCTTATGGCGGGACTTGTAACTGAGTGGATTTACGATGCTTTGCTGGGAAATCTTTATACATATGCATTACATTCTTTTTCACAAGACTCTATGAACTCACCAACCTCGTGTTGACACTTAGCATGTATTTTCAGGTTTTAACCAATGGGCACGCTACAGGAGGTATTTGGCAGGGCATGGCATGGTCATAGAAGACTCTGATTATTCATTTGGGGACCGTTTTTAACTATTTTAATGGCCTATTTCCGCACTAATTTTAACAATGTAAAAATCAACATTTTGATTTAACCATTTGATTCTAAATGATTCAAGTGCAAAACTATTTTGAACTAGTGTTGTAATACCAATGAGTTACACCCCAGCTACATGTATGCTTCCGCTGGACCCGATTTTGGGGGTGTGACAGATTGGCATCAGAGCTTTGTGCTATAGCGAACTAAGTGTTTTTTAAAACCTAGACTATAGCTACTTTCAAGAAAACTTAACCCTATGACCGTCACGTGCCTGCCTGCCAAGCTGAAGCCTCATTTGTGGTTAGTTGCTGACATAGGTGATGAGATTTGTGTCTCATTATCTGATATATATTATATTCATTTATTATAGTAGATTACTATAATTGTCTTTCATATAAGCATGTTCACGTATCATATATATCACCGCATTATGTTTTTCCTTGCATAGTTTCATCATTTGACCTCGAGTTTGGTCATTTGCCTTAGTCTTTCAGAACGTCTTGGTATTTGTGAAGGACATAGTCTTAGTATGACTGAGCTGAGTATTTCAAAATTCATGGAACCTCGGTGGGATATAGACTGGTCATCTATATTCAACCCGGGATAGTGAGATATAGGCTGACCACCTATGTCTGACTCAGAAATGAATTTTGCAACACTGAGAATGGTTATAATAAAATTCTGTCTGTTAACATGCATATTATAAAAGTCTTGA
>CM060709.1:156347772-156407817 GCA_030686995.1 Artemisia argyi | reverse complement strand
ATTTTCTAAAAACTTATTATACTATATTAGAACTAGAAAAATTATAAAAACTAGATTTAACCTTATAAAAACTAATTAAGCTATTTAATATTTGATATTAATTAATAATAAAGAAAATTAAAATTAAATCTAATTAGCACTAAATGACAAAATAAAAATCTGAAAAATTTATTATAACTACTTTACTATCTGAGGTATTTAATAAAAATATAAAAACACTAGTGACTTAATTAAATTATAAAAATGAAAATTAAAATTAACTAGAATTAAATAGAAACTATCACTTAATTTAAAACTAATTTTTTTTGGATTTTTCTTTTTTAGAACTATTTTATACCTTAAAATGATAAACTTTTATGAAAACACTTTTTGAAATAGCTTATAAATAAGCTATGACACCCCCCTTGTTCTAAACAGTTGACTTTGGTTGACTGTTTGGTCAATCTGGGTCAAATGGCCTTGGGTGGGGTCCACATTGGTGAAATCAGTTACAAATAGGTTAAACAAGCTTAAACAAACAGAAAATAGCAAGTAATAAGCTCAAATAAGCTGAACACAAGCAAATAAGCACTTCTCACTTTGAAAATGAACACAGACTAGGGACAAACTTTGAGGCTTAATCTAGGTGGGGTCCACAGGCATTCAGGTCAAAGCTATGGTCAAAGGCTCAAGCCTACCAGGAGGGGGGTTGATTGAACCTAAATCCTAGGTGTGGGACCCAATGGGGGTGGCCACAAAACCACCACCAATGGTGGTGTTTGGCCTGAGTTCTGCTGATACAGAGCAGGTGTCTTGCCCTGCAGTCCTCTTTGGAGGATTGTGGGGCCTACAAGAAAATTCCTAAAATTACAACAACTATGGGAAATCAAAATAGAGCTGGTAGAGTACAAGTCCACCAAAGCTCAAATCTTGAATCTTGATACAAAATTCTATAAAAATCCCACTAGATTGGGAAAAACTGAGTAAGGTGCAATTTTGACTTTGATGCAATTTAGAAAACTTTGACTTAAATGAGATTTGGATGATCACAGTTGACTACATGATGTTTGTTTAAGTTAAGTAAAGCAAATTATCTCACTATAAACTAACTTTGAGTTGAATTCAAAGATTTGGAGCTCAATTCTACCAACAGTTAACTGCCAACATGATTTGAAAGGGCATTTGACTTTTTTTTGTTAACAAGGTTCAAGTAAAGGGTCAATCTGAGTTTCCTTAGGCCTAGGTAAGATGTTAGATCTGAATAGGACCACAAATAATCAACTCGAACCTAACAAATGAACTTGTTCCAAACACCCTTTATATGTGGGACTGTGATGAGATTTGTAGAACCAGATGGTGATTTAAACTATAAAATTAGAAGTTACACTTACACTAAACTAAATTAAACATAAATAAACAATAATTAACCATAAAGAACTATAATAACCAACAATTTTGAAATATGATCAATTATGAAATTGAGATGGAACTTACTTTGATCCTGACTAAGTACTGAGAACAAGATCCAGAAACCAAACTAATACCTCCCCTGAGGTTACTACTACCCAATGCAATCCATAACTCCATTGCTACAGTCCTCATTCTTCATCATGCTTGAATTTTTTATTAGTGTAGATTTTTTTTTTGTATTTTTGCTTTTTTAATGTAAACTAACTGAGACTGCAGTAAATGTTTTGAAAACTTTTAGTAACTTGTAAATGATATTAACTGAGCTTAATGGAACAAGAACAACAAGAAATTAACAAGTTACAAGTGAAATTGTCAAATTCACTTTGGAACTTGCAAATTCTAAATCTGATTGAACATGACTTGAATTTAAAGTGGAATAAAGCTTAAATTGTATTGAAATAACTGAGTACAACAAGTTTTGAACTTAAAATTACATTTGAAATGGAAATAGAACTACCTACGACTACATAAAACTACCACTACACTAACTAAAAAACTAACTTTTTCTCCCCAGCTTCTTCCTGCTCTTTATAGCATCCAAGTAAGTCTTGTGGGTCCCACACATCAAATCCCAGCAACTTGTTTAGCTTTTGGATCACTTTTGCACAATCTTTAATTTTGGCGGGAAAGAGCTTTTAAGCCAATTGGGGACTGAGGAGATTATTGGTGGATTTGGAGGTGGGTTTGGACAATTGGGTGAGATGGTGGGAAAAGGAGGTGGAGTTGGAGTGTTGAAGTGAGTTTGCAGGGTATAGGGGTGGTGGCAGGGTGTAGGTTTGCAAGGTGTCCTCTCCTGAGGAAAACCCAAGAGATGGGTTTTGATGTGGGAGTGACAGGGGGTATGAGGTGGAGGTTGCAGGTGCAAGTGGTGGAGTAGAGTGGTGAGGTGGAGGAAGCAAGTTGCAGGGGTGTGAGGTAGGGGATGAGAGTGACGGGGGTGGTTTTGGTTTGTGGTGTTGACCGGGGTCAACCATGGGATGGACTGGGCTGGTTTATCTTTGGGCTTGGGTGGGCTAATGGTTGTAACTGGTTTTAGTATGGATTGGAATTGGATTTGGTTTATGTTTAATTTTGGGTCCGGTTAGGTTTTAACTAGGATTTAATCATAAGGACTAAATGTGTAATTATGGGAAAGTTTGGGGGTTGGTTTTTGGCATTTTCTAATTTTGTTTCCAAGGATATAAACTGCCAATAATGAATAGTGTGAGGTTTATTTTTGAATTTTTCTCTTTTAAAACCCCAGGGACTAAATCTGTCAACTTCCCAAACTTCAAGGACCTATCATGAAACTTTTCCCAAAATTCACATAAGGACAAATCCTGCATTTAAACATTAGCACAAGGACCACAAGTATTATTTTAAACCTCAGGGATCAAATCTGCCAATTTCACAAACTCCAGGGGACCTGTTTTGCCAATTTTGGATTTTGAGGGGTAAAAGTGTAATTTTCTCAAATTTTATCACCCAAGGACTTATTTTGAATATATTTTGACTTTTCTTTGCCTTGGGATGATTTTCCTTTCATTTTAAACTTCCACGGACTAGATTTGACAACTTTTGAAAGTTGGGGGACTGAAACTGCCAATTATGCAAACTTTATGTGTTTTTCATCTGTTTTTGGTATTTTTGCATTTGAAACATGTAAAACACTTTCCTGGGATATTTTCACTATTTTGATTCATTATTGAGTGTTTTTGGATGTTTTGGCAGTTCAGAATTGGTAAAAATGATGAGTATTTACACACTCATCAATCCCCCACACTAAAACATTGCTAGTCCCTAGCAATCTTTTGAGAAAAACATAATGGATTTGAAACTCTTTACCAAAAGCCATCACTTCTGGAGTAGCCAGGTGTAAGAACTGTGGCACACCTGATAACCGTGTGATTTTGAGCAAACCACCAGCTGTCAACGGATTTGATTAGTCTTTACCAAAAGCCGTTTGCTTTTGGACTAGCCAGCATCTTGATGGACTAAGTCAACATCTTGGTGAGCTGATTACCAATTATGGTTTTTCACGGCCTTTACCACAAGCCATAATCTTGTGGGCTAGCCAACTCATTTGCTTATGAGGATACGGGGGAGTTGAGGAACCATACAATTTTTGGCAAATTGCCAGCCATCAACGGATTTGAGATGTCTTTACCAAGAGCCGTTTGCTCCTGGACTAGTCAATCCATTTGTCGTTTAGACTTTGGCGGACTGATTACCACAAAAATTTTGAGCTTTAGTGAAAAATTTTTGAAAATTTTGGTCAAAAACGGGGGTATAAGATAGTAAAATATGATAAAATTCGCTAGAATAGCGAATACCCCCCCACACTAATCATGAATATTGTCCTCAATATTCAAAGTCCCGGCTATTATGCCGACTCTTTGAACGTAAAAGGGCAACATTACAAGCTAAGCGTGGAAAACATCATTTTGTATTTTCACTTCTATAATCATAGCATGGGGGACTCCCCCACACTTAGGGTGAAAACCCTATAAACATGCGTTGTTTTTGTTTACCGAGTCGCTAGCTTGACTCGACCCCGAATTTATTAGTCCTTGGGGAAGCTCGATGTGGAAGAACTTTCATTCAAGATGTTTGGATAAACATTTGAAGCACGTGAAAGTTCCACACCGATGAGACATAGTCCCGGCTCAAGATAATGGTAAATGAAAATGCCGGGATCAAAGATGGTATCCTCATTCCCGAAGGAGTGAAGAAGAGAAGAAATCACCTGGTAGGTGAAGGAAAGAAGAGAGATCTGAATAGCAATTAAGATAAGAACTTCCTCCTCAAGAAATGTATATTCAAGTGGAGGAGGCAAGTCCTTGAGCTTGATCTCAGGAAATTTATCAGTTTCCTCAACTGATTTGATTTCCTCATTATGAAGTTGTTTGGGTGGGAGGGGGGGAAATGGATCTTCGTTTAACAAACTTTCTAGAAAAAGAATGTCCCCCTCAGAATCAAGATAATTATCATCAACTTCATATGAAATTGAACTATCTTCAGTAAGAAAAGCCTCGAATTCGTCCAGATCATTTTCACTTTCCGGAGGAAGTGGATTGATCTGGGTAGGATCAATCGAAGGATCATGAGTAAGTAAGAATTCTAACTCTCTCAAATCAGCATTAAAGTCAAAGACTTCATTTTCATCCCTTGGTGGGATGGGATCCATATGAGAGAGTTCATCAGCGAACTCTTCAAGAAGAAAGTCAACATCAGAGTGGAGAAGTGATGCATCAACAAATTCAATGTCTCCATAAGATAAACAATCATCACTGGAATCAGAGACAGTCTCAATTTGATCATTTGGATTATTAGGGGTGGAAAGAATATCACACATATGATCAGAAGTTTCCTGTGACTCTCTTGGGATTGGGATAAGGATCTCAACACTAGACTTTATGAATTCGTCCGATTCCTTTGAAGGAACAGTGTCAAGATGCTCATCCCCCATGTTCGGAGAGTGAGTGGAAACCTCGGGTGTGACAGCAGTTGTTTGAGATGAACTCTCAACTGCTGGGTTATCAACTGATGAACTTGATGAATCTTTTTGAGTAATAACAATGTTATCTTCATCATCACTGTCATCATAGTCATCAAATAGAGCAGTATTTCGAATGTTAGCACGAAATTTAGCTGCTCGTTGCTCAGCCAATAACTCTTCCATGCTTTTTCCAGATTCTCGTTCTTCAGCAAGTAATTCTGCCATAGTTTTCCCACGAGAATTTGGAATGAAAGGAAATTGTGGGGATGTGGATGTGTCAAAACCGTAAGGTTGACATTTAAAATCATCGTGAGGACCCCCACAATATGCACAAGAGCTTGGAGTATGGCGAAGTGAAATATTAGCTAACTCCTCCTTAAGTTCTTTACATTTCTCAAGAACCTCTAAAAAGTCTTGCTGGATTGGAGGAGTTGCTTGGATAGTTTGATACTGTGGAGGTTGGTATTGGTACGAAGAGTCATAATTGTTACAAGGAAATGGATTCCTCGTTTGACAATCAGAACTGTAATGTGAACCACCACAGTACTCACAACAGTTAAACTGCTGAGACTGAGGGTGTGGTAGCTGGTGGAATGAATCAGTGGTGTCATGATAGGAATATGGATCTGGGTTATAGACAGACCCGTTTCCTGACTCTATCATGCCACAACTGGGGCAATTGCCACCATTATAAGAACTACCACACCACTGGCAAACCAGAAAGTGTGGATGAGACATAGAAAGAATCAAAAGGTTTTAGAGGGTAAGAAATGGAGAATCAAAAAGGTGAGAGGGTAAAGGTGAATATTTTTGGTATTTTTGAGAGACATGTTTAGTGCACATGCACCAAAAACAATTTTTCAAAACAAATTTGAGGCAAAACCACAGTGAACTTAAACCAATAATCACAAGTGAGCAGCTTCTTTGAAAAAGGTACACCACTCACAGGGATATAAAGGCAAGTTTTAATCTTAAGTTTGGGAACTTATTATGGGTTTATTAATTGATTTTTGAAAAACTGATTTAGGCTTATGGGTGTGTGTGCAGAAAACTTGGGAAATATTTTTGGAACTGATTCGTTAACCGAAATCGTCCCTTTAAGATTACTCGCAGGCTGGCGGGAGGAAGTAAATAGGTTTCCTCTTCAGTTCGCAATTTAATGTCAGAACTTACCTTAAACCAACTGTTTCAGGTTGTAATCTTAAAGAACACGAAGTAATTTAACTTCACAGTTTGTTTTTGATTGTTTTTAATTTTTTTGGTGTTTTTCAACACTTCAGGAGAAGTGTTAATGAACGTTTTTGATATGATTTATGTTTTTAAAAACTTTTTACAGGGAGGGTTTTGAAAACCACTAAACTTAAAACGATTTTAAAACACGCAACAACCTCCCCGGCAGCGGCGCCAAATTTTGATTGGTTCAGAACCGTCAGATTATTATTGACCAAGATCAACAAGTCAAAGACAGCCTAGAATCAATACTCCGGTGATAGTATAGTGTATTCCCGGGTCGTTAAAGTCCCGACGAGATTGAAATGGTGCTTTTGGAATCGTTTATGAGAAAGTGGCACTGAGGACAGTAGCCAGATGATGTGGAATTGAAATTGCTACTGTTATTTTGGTATTTGTACACAGATATAATATTCACAAAAATCAGATAACAGATATATACACGTATTCACAATTCAGATTTACGTAATCGGACTGAAAAAGTGGGGTTTTGGTATTTAACAACTACAGGGGGTGCTTTTGACACTTTTTCAAACTTGAAAATTAAAAATGAAAAAGAAATTATAAAAGTGATTAAAATAATATTAAACTACTATTTAATTAATTAAACTATTTAAATTCTAAATTAAAACCTAATTTAAATAAACTAAAAATGACAAATTATTTAAATTATACTAAAAATTTATAAAAATATTTTCTAAACCTAAATTAGAACTTAAAGAAAATATAAAAAATTAAAAATAATATTTTTGTCTTTTTGTGGTTTAGTTATTAATTAAAAATTATTTAACTTAATTAAACTAATTAAACTACTTTTAATTTATATTAATACTAAATTAACTTAGAAAATTAAGATAAAATTTATAAAATTACTTAACCATTACAGGAATCCTAAAAAATTATAAAAACTCTAAAAATTATATTTTAAGATTAATCTACTAATTAATTACCTTTTAATTAACTTAAGTCTATTTTAAACAAATAAAATAAGAAAAATAGAAAATGAACAGTAGAATATCAAAAATTATTTTCTAAAAACTTATTATACTATATTAGAACTAGAAAAATTATAAAAACTAGATTTAACCTTATAAAAACTAATTAAGCTATTTAATATTTGATATTAATTAATAATAAAGAAAATTAAAATTAAATCTAATTAGCACTAAATGACAAAATAAAAATCTGAAAAATTTATTATAACTACTTTACTATCTGAGGTATTTAATAAAAATATAAAAACACTAGTGACTTAATTAAATTATAAAAATGAAAATTAAAATTAACTAGAATTAAATAGAAACTATCACTTAATTTAAAACTAATTTTTTTTGGATTTTTCTTTTTTAGAACTATTTTATACCTTAAAATGATAAACTTTTATGAAAACACTTTTTGAAATAGCTTATAAATAAGCTATGACACCCCCTTGTTCTAAACAGTTGACTTTGGTTGACTGTTTGGTCAATCTGGGTCAAATGGCCTTGGGTGGGGTCCACATTGGTGAAATCAGTTACAAATAGGTTAAACAAGCTTAAACAAACAGAAAATAGCAAGTAATAAGCTCAAATAAGCTGAACACAAGCAAATAAGCACTTCTCACTTTGAAAATGAACACAGACTAGGGACAAACTTTGAGGCTTAATCTAGGTGGGGTCCACAGGCATTCAGGTCAAAGCTATGGTCAAAGGCTCAAGCCTACCAGGAGGGGGGTTGATTGAACCTAAATCCTAGGTGTGGGACCCAATGGGGTGGCCACAAAACCACCACCAATGGTGGTGTTTGGCCTGAGTTCTGCTGATACAGAGCAGGTGTCTTGCCCTGCAGTCCTCTTTGGAGGATTGTGGGGCCTACAAGAAAATTCCTAAAATTACAACAACTATGGGAAATCAAAATAGAGCTGGTAGAGTACAAGTCCACCAAAGCTCAAATCTTGAATCTTGATACAAAATTCTATAAAAATCCCACTAGATTGGGAAAAACTGAGTAAGGTGCAATTTTGACTTTGATGCAATTTAGAAAACTTTGACTTAAATGAGATTTGGATGATCACAGTTGACTACATGATGTTTGTTTAAGTTAAGTAAAGCAAATTATCTCACTATAAACTAACTTTGAGTTGAATTCAAAGATTTGGAGCTCAATTCTACCAACAGTTAACTGCCAACATGATTTGAAAGGGCATTTGACTTTTTTTTGTTAACAAGGTTCAAGTAAAGGGTCAATCTGAGTTTCCTTAGGCCTAGGTAAGATGTTAGATCTGAATAGGACCACAAATAATCAACTCGAACCTAACAAATGAACTTGTTCCAAACACCCTTTATATGTGGGACTGTGATGAGATTTGTAGAACCAGATGGTGATTTAAACTATAAAATTAGAAGTTACACTTACACTAAACTAAATTAAACATAAATAAACAATAATTAACCATAAAGAACTATAATAACCAACAATTTTGAAATATGATCAATTATGAAATTGAGATGGAACTTACTTTGATCCTGACTAAGTACTGAGAACAAGATCCAGAAACCAAACTAATACCTCCCCTGAGGTTACTACTACCCAATGCAATCCATAACTCCATTGCTACAGTCCTCATTCTTCATCATGCTTGAATTTTTTATTAGTGTAGATTTTTTTTTTGTATTTTTGCTTTTTTAATGTAAACTAACTGAGACTGCAGTAAATGTTTTGAAAACTTTTAGTAACTTGTAAATGATATTAACTGAGCTTAATGGAACAAGAACAACAAGAAATTAACAAGTTACAAGTGAAATTGTCAAATTCACTTTGGAACTTGCAAATTCTAAATCTGATTGAACATGACTTGAATTTAAAGTGGAATAAAGCTTAAATTGTATTGAAATAACTGAGTACAACAAGTTTTGAACTTAAAATTACATTTGAAATGGAAATAGAACTACCTACGACTACATAAAACTACCACTACACTAACTAAAAAACTAACTTTTTCTCCCCAGCTTCTTCCTGCTCTTTATAGCATCCAAGTAAGTCTTGTGGGTCCCACACATCAAATCCCAGCAACTTGTTTAGCTTTTGGATCACTTTTGCACAATCTTTAATTTTGGCGGGAAAGAGCTTTTAAGCCAATTGGGGACTGAGGAGATTATTGGTGGATTTGGAGGTGGGTTTGGACAATTGGGTGAGATGGTGGGAAAAGGAGGTGGAGTTGGAGTGTTGAAGTGAGTTTGCAGGGTATAGGGGTGGTGGCAGGGTGTAGGTTTGCAAGGTGTCCTCTCCTGAGGAAAACCCAAGAGATGGGTTTTGATGTGGGAGTGACAGGGGGTATGAGGTGGAGGTTGCAGGTGCAAGTGGTGGAGTAGAGTGGTGAGGTGGAGGAAGCAAGTTGCAGGGGTGTGAGGTAGGGGATGAGAGTGACGGGGGTGGTTTTGGTTTGTGGTGTTGACCGGGGTCAACCATGGGATGGACTGGGCTGGTTTATCTTTGGGCTTGGGTGGGCTAATGGTTGTAACTGGTTTTAGTATGGATTGGAATTGGATTTGGTTTATGTTTAATTTTGGGTCCGGTTAGGTTTTAACTAGGATTTAATCATAAGGACTAAATGTGTAATTATGGGAAAGTTTGGGGTTGGTTTTTGGCATTTTCTAATTTTGTTTCCAAGGATATAAACTGCCAATAATGAATAGTGTGAGGTTTATTTTTGAATTTTTCTCTTTTAAAACCCCAGGGACTAAATCTGTCAACTTCCCAAACTTCAAGGACCTATCATGAAACTTTTCCCAAAATTCACATAAGGACAAATCCTGCATTTAAACATTAGCACAAGGACCACAAGTATTATTTTAAACCTCAGGGATCAAATCTGCCAATTTCACAAACTCCAGGGACCTGTTTTGCCAATTTTGGATTTTGAGGGGTAAAAGTGTAATTTTCTCAAATTTTATCACCCAAGGACTTATTTTGAATATATTTTGACTTTTCTTTGCCTTGGGATGATTTTCCTTTCATTTTAAACTTCCACGGACTAGATTTGACAACTTTTGAAAGTTGGGGGACTGAAACTGCCAATTATGCAAACTTTATGTGTTTTTCATCTGTTTTTGGTATTTTTGCATTTGAAACATGTAAAACACTTTCCTGGGATATTTTCACTATTTTGATTCATTATTGAGTGTTTTTGGATGTTTTGGCAGTTCAGAATTGGTAAAAATGATGAGTATTTACACACTCATCACTCATATTCTTGATTCTGTTGCACAGCTCATCAAATAAGCCCACTGACATCGCGGAAACCAACAAACGCCTAGATTACATCACCTAATCTGAAAAGGGTACCGCAAAAAGCTTTACAAAAACAATCAAGAAACAATCTTTATAAAAGCAAAGATAATCGGTACATAAATCCTAGAAAATACCATATATTAAAGCAACACCCATATGAGTTTGATCTTCTGAATGAAAAGGTTGGTGTGTGTTATCGGTGGGTTTCGGAGATCTATTTTGGTTCTGAAATTTTTGAGAATCATATCGTCGATAGTTATCTATGAAAGGCGGTTTATGACTCACTTTTATTATAATACGATATGGGATTTTGGTCCATCAACCCAAAGTGCAGCCCAATATCAAAAATAATTTTTTACTAAAACTGGGATTCCGGACCGCGTACTAAATCCTCCACAAATGATATCTATACTACCTATAAAGCAAAAATGGTCAAAAGGTGAATGTGAAAAGTCAAGAAAGTGAAAAGTGAAATGTTGAAAAACGTATATAAGGAAATATTGAAATGCATTTAATACTCTTATTAAAATACCCCATTACTTAAAAGTACAATGATTTATTCATATTGTACAACCAATTAAAACAATTAATACAAATCACAAACCGGGTTGACCCGGGACGCTTCAAACCCGACGGGTTGAACCGGTTTAATTTGACCCGTTTTTGACCTAACCTAGCATGTTGACCCGGTTTAACTCGACCAAATTTTCGACCGGAACGGTTCAACCGGTTGAACCACCCGGGTCGAACCGGGTTTCAAAACATTATTTTTAATTCCCAAATCTTCAAACTTTTATTATTTTTCATTTATAACCAATTAAAACAATTAATACAAATCACAAACCGGGTTGACCCGGGACGCTTCAAACCCGACGGGTTGAACCGGTTTAATTTGACCCGTTTTCGACCTAACCTAACATGTTGACCCGGTTTAAATCTACCAAATTTTCGACCGGAACGGTTCAAACGGTTGAACCACCCGGGTTTCAAAACATTATTTTTAATTCCCAAATCTTCAAAGTTTTATTACTTTTCATTTATAACCAATTAATACAAATCACAAACCAGGTTGACCCGGGACGCTTCAAACTCGCCGGGTTGAACCGGTTTAATTTGACCCATTTTCGACCCAACCTAGCAAGTTGACCCGGTTTAAATCGACCAATTTTTCGACCGGAACGGTTTAACCGGTTGAACCACCCGGGTGGAACCGGGTTTCAAAACATTATGTTTAATTCTCAAATCTTCAAACTTTTATTATTTTTCATTTACAACCTAGAAATTTTTTTTATCAATAAACTATCTGTCGCTATAAAATCCCGTTGCTATGCACGGGTACTCGTCTAGTATTATACAATGT
The DNA here is from genome assembly GCA_030686995.1 of Artemisia argyi. Lineage (NCBI taxonomy): Eukaryota > Viridiplantae > Streptophyta > Magnoliopsida > Asterales > Asteraceae > Artemisia > Artemisia argyi. Next base: position 156,396,031 of record CM060709.1, on the reverse strand, counting down.
GTAAAAGAATACACATTTCAGTTAGCCTTTACCTTGACGCTTCTTTATCTATTTTAACCCACGGTCTTCAAAAACCCGAAAATGATAAGTATATTAGAAGTTTGTCACCCAAGTTTGTCTGTCGTAATCCAAGAGATAGAAATAAAACAGTAAAATTTGTGTTGTTATCAATATACTTTTTACTTTGAGATCTCAAGTTTTAATATCAATATACTTTTTAATTTTTACTATAAGTTAAAAGTATATTGATATCAAAACTTTTGCGCAATTTAAATTTCTGAAAAGTTGTACATTTGTGCATTAATAAGACCATTCACTATTTTTTGAAGTTAGATCACTCTCCTTGATGAACCATAAGAGAACCCATAAACCCAAATATAAGTGCTTGCTCACCCAACTCAATGTCTTTAAAAAAAAAAAAAAAAAAAAAAAAAAAAAAACCTTGGCCACTTGTTAGTCATAAAAAAATTCTCACAATTTGTTCTTAAAAAGTAGACAAGGCTTACTACAAAAATAGTCGCAAATCTCTTGCTAGGGTTTTGTATGTTTCACTTGACGAGACAGAACATGGGAAATTGAGAAAATCGCAAATTTATGATTGTATTTTAGTTAATTAATTAAATAAACATATCAACAAAGATATTCGTTGGTTGAATTAAAACAGAAATGTGTCAAAATTTAAAAGTCAATTGTTTGATAGTTTGTCGGCTTATCCTCCTAAAACGGTAGCTATAACTATATTCCAAATCTTAAAATAAAACAAAACCCACTAGCACGTAAATTGATTTAGGAACTTTAACTACTCCATACTTAAGTAGTTGATAAAGGCAAACGGCGCATATGAGACCAACTTACGAAAATCTTGTGGTTTTTAAATTGACTGATTAGAGCTATTGTTAAACTTTCTTTCTACTAATTATGTTTTGCCACATGGTTTGATGGTGACGGCAAAATGTGTATGTGTATTATTAAGTTCAATTTTAATACATAACTTCATCTAGTTATAAGAAATTAAAATCATAGATCGTAGAATAAAAGTAAGAGGTACTAGTAATATTCCTGGTAGTATAGAATTTGATCGTATTGTATTAACTTAAACATGTACTATTGATTATCTAGGTAACTCATGCTTAACTATGTCGATAAACAGGAATTATTTCTTTAATTGAGACAAAAGCTAGCATGAACAAAGATTTATAGTTGGTTCTTAAATTATACACAAATATGTGAAGCATTTCCTTGAAATGCATGGAAATGTTTGTGTTCTGTCGACAGTTTTATCAACTATTGTTTTTTTAACCAATGTTTGAATGAATCTCGTCCAATATTGTCAAAAGACGGATATTGTTCGAGTGAAAAACAAGCTATAAGCCAATAGATTTGTGCTAGTTGATGCATGGAAGATAACATTAGCTTTTATGCTTTGACTTCAAGGAAGCTATTCCGATTCAAATCATGCCTCAAAAGTTCTATATTGTTTAGTTTAGCATATAAGCATATATCTGAGGGTACGTCGCGAAGGGCTTCATCAAGTCATTTCTCCCAAGAAGAGAACGTGCTTGCAATGTACCGATTGAAATTTCTTAATTAGCTTTTGTATATATAACCACAATCAAAAGATATAAGTAAATTTTGGGTATCATGAATCCACAAAAATTGTTTCCAACGGACATCAACAAGTACTACTAAACAATTTAGTACCACGGTGTACTTTTGGGCATAGGGCACTTAAGTGGTTATTACACTAGTGATGAAAACTTAGACATGACGTAAAAATCAAAGAGTGACATTAAATTCTTTATATATTAATAATCGAATTGACAACCAATGGTAAATCAAATCGGGTAAAGAATTTTAAGGAAGGTGGTAGACGTCATTCACTCATTCATGCATGTTGTATTGATGGGTGAAGAAATAGATGGTGATGTATCTATCTATAAAATGAGATCTTTTAAATGATGGATGGATCAACTGTTTTAGTAACTTCCACAAGTAACCCTGCAATATGCATGTCTATCGCCCACAACACTGCAATGCAATCAGTAACAACCCTACCATATGTAACTAGCCCCTAGCTACCTTCTACTTCATCGCCTTCATCAAATATCAAATGTTAATCCCACCTACAAGTTTGATATATTTATGTCATTTCGCTAAAATATAAAAATTTACAACTAAAACTATCATTTAGGACACCTTGTAATTTAGTTACCTGCAAAGATTACATTTAACGAGATTCAATTAGCATCCGTCGATACAAACCAGCTTCATCCTACATCGGAAAGAACAAGTAACAAAATGTCGTAACCACTAGGCAAAAAAAGATCAAATGTATAATTAACTTCTTTGTAGTAAGGAAAATAAAATATGCTTGTAAGTTGTAATTATAATTTATGATTTTATCATAAATCAATATATGTAATAAGATGTTGTCACATACTAATTGAGTAACGAAACAAGGTATCAAAAACGAAATTGAAAGTTAGCATTACAAAAAAGTAAATCCAGATTGTATCCTTTTCCCATGTAAATAATCGATACGTATTAGCCAAGATTAAAGCTTCCATGTTAATAAGAGTACAAGGTGCAGCTCGTCGATCAAGCCCGTCGTTGCGACGTGTCTCGTTCAACGGCGAGCCGTTGCTCGCCGCTGCACCGCCCCCTTGCCGTTCTCCGCCGTTGGGTGGTTCATCGTGGGCACGGCAAAGGAAGAAGTTGTACGATTTGCAGGTTTACGTTGCCAAACATTTTAATTTATAAACGTTACTATTATTATTATTATTTTTTTTTTGAGAAGCTAATTTAGTTTACACTATAAATACCAAACCTTTATACACATTTCTATCAATTACACAACTTATAACATTCAAACACTTACACTTAAAAGCAGTAAACATGAGCGAATCATCATATTCAAGTGTTAGCGACTTTGAAGAAATAACGGAGTTAGAATTGATTTTCCAAGAATTTGAGCACGAGCAATCGTTGTAAAACCAAGAAGCCGGTCCTTCACAACATCGTAAATACATCCGCCGTGAACGTGAAGTTGCTGAAGCACGTCTACAGGCCGACTATTTTGGTGATGCTCCAAAATACACGTAAGAAAATTTTCGACGTCGTTACAGTATGAGCCGTAAACTATTTTTAAAAATAGTCGAAGGTATTGAAACATATATTAAAAATAATCATCCTCTTCCTGCGCACTTTGATTTCTTTAGAGTCCGACCCAATGCTGCGGGTGTAATGAGTTTTAGTGTGATTATCAAATCACATGTGCCCTACGCCAATTGGCGTACGGGATATCACCTGATTTATTAGATGAGTATTTACAAATAGGTGAACACTGAGCACACGATTGTCTAGATTTTTTTACTATGTGCATAATACAGTTGTATGGGAGAGAGTTTTTAAGAAAACCAACTGAGGATGACATTCACAAGTTATACTTCGGTTTATAAGATACCGGGAATGTTGGAAAGCATCGATTGGGAAGCATTCTAGTTCGTATCGTATGTTCTTTTTATTTTTTAGTTTGTATCTCATGTATTTTATTTGGATGACATAAACATATTATGTTGTATTATTTTATATAATTAGTTAAATGAATTTAATTTATTTAATAATAATGAATAAAAAATAAAGTTGTAAGTGGTGGAGTCCAAATGAGTAAATTGAATTTTGTTATTTAGTGAAGAGGGTTATTATGAAGAGGTGTTGTGGTGATATGTCACTTGCGGGGCGCGAACGAGGAGCTACCCTTGTTGACTACACCTAGCACTCTAATATATTTTAACAAACATTAAACTTTATTACTACCAAACAAAGAAAACTATACTCAAAAGAGAAAGATCACTTTATTGACTACATAATGATGAATCTTTGATAAAAAAAAAAATAATAATCAGCTATAGAATCTAGCCATTGTTATTAACATTATCATGGTAAAATAAGCAAACAATCGGATCAACTTCGAATTCATTTTTCTAAACAACAATATCACAAAAGATCGTGCATGCATACCTTTAAAAAGTCGTTATAAACAACAAATATGATACGTCAAGGTAGATTTGAAGGAAGTGAGAGATTATAAAGACCCGTCATTTTTATAAAACTGTGAAATGGAATTATATATATATATAAACTTTAATAAGTTAAAAAAGACCTGTCATTTTTATTAAACTGTGAAATGGAATTATATATATATAAAGTTTAACAAGTTAAAAATATTAAACTGATGAAAAACTGTGTTCTTATGTAAATGACGGATAAAAAATAGTAGAAAGTACGAAATATTTATTACTTTTAGTGAGCCAAGAGAGGTATCGATAACATAAACCAGGGAAATGGAAGTAAATAGCATCCGTGAATGAGTGGGGTCAAATGCACCACCCCATTTTTGATATAGTTCGAGTCATTGCCATGTCATAAAAACTCTTTGATTGAGTTGTCACTCCCACCAAATCACTTCACTTCACTGCTCCCCACTCCTACTGCTTCCACGTTATAATTGCATCTCATTCATACTGCTATCTTTTTGGTTTTTCAATCTTTTTACCACTGCCGTACTCCTAATAGTATGCTTTACTTTTTTCTTAACGAATTGTACTTCTACACGTCTCTCTAAACTCGTAACTTATGGTTAGGCTCGATGCGAATGGTAATTGATTGATTGAACGATTCTACAACATTGCGTTACATCATTGTTCGTACTTTAATATTTTTAATAATAGTGTTGATTGTCACATTTTTATTTTTGATATGTACAAATCAATGTACAAACTTCAAAAACTGCATACGATACATATATGATTGCTTAAAAAGTTTGAAGTATACAAATAAAAAATAAGAATATCCAAATTATTACCTTTTTCAATATACCCCTTGAACAATTAATTTGCCGCTCACTATTTAGCTGAACCTTACTAAACACACATACACAAACAACACATTTCCCCGCCCAGTAGCGAAGCAAGAAAATTTTCAGTGGGGGTCGGGATCTAAAATTTTTTATTGCTTAATGTATAAAAAAAAATCACAATTAAAATGGGGGGTCGAAACCGAATATACCGAAATTTTTCTACACGAAAACTATATACCCTCTACATCGCGAAAACAATTTCAGGGGGTCGGGCGCCCCCTCTCGCCCCTATGTAGCTGCGCCATTGTCCCGCCCCCTCTCACCTTTCACCATAAAAAATCTCCTTTGCGCGTTGTTTTAGGATGACTATGCAATTTTCACATGTGGTTTTGGCACCTCTTCAACACCTCATGTACATCATGCGTGATGAACTGCATTATTATATCTCGTCTTCGTTTGACATGTTTTGGTTTTCATACTTGTGAAAGAATAAAAATTTAGAATGTAGGATTTTCATCTTCGTGTGTCGTGTGTATTAGCTTTAAACGTCTCGAGGTATATTTCCTTATGAATATACAACTCTAAGTACCAATTGAGCCACACAAACAAACCTAACATCAATCACTCGTGGAGCATGACGGAAACAATAGAGGTATTTGGTTTGGTGTCTTTATACTTTGTTGTGGTTTATGAATACAGATTGTATACGCAAACGTGCAACCCTAAATAATGAAAATGAATTTATGAAGAGACATAGCTACGATAACCAGACAAGTATCGAGGTGCTAAGAGTATTAAAGTTTTCCACGATATGAAAATACTCGTAGGGATTAATTGACACAGATGTTCAATTATTTGAATCATTTTATTATCATATCTAGTTGATCTGCTGACATGGAAAAATATTTTTTTCGGTTCATGTACACAAGGTCGATACTTTTTCGACTACGCCAAGTAAAATTCTCGTATTTTTGTGAGATAGTACACTAGTTTTCTTAGGTTGGATGGAAAGGTGGTAACTCACTCTCCTTATACCCCAGCGCCACGTAATCTTTCTTTCACCTCTCACTTCCACTCACTTTTTAGTGGGTAAGATAAGTCACATTGGTCACCTTAACTCTCTCCTCTCCTCTCACTTCAATACATATCTAATACGTAGTTTATTGAAGAAAAAAAAATTAAAAAGAAATAAAAATAAAAAGGAGTAAAACTTAACGTGAACGAGTCACCTTATTTCTTCTTGGGATGCAAACCTCGCGCGTGAGAGGGGATGGAAGGCAAGGTGATGGCGCTTGAGATTTGATGCGAGATGAGAGGCTCACCTCCCTTGCCATCTAGTCTTATAATTTGTGTTTTTTGTATAATTTCAATGCAATAGGCAGATCTCCAAGACTCTCAATTAAACATTTAAAGATCATATTGTATTTAAGAATGATGAGTTAACCTCATACGTAGGAAAATTGTTATTAACTTTTATTATTAATAACATCAAGATATGCTAGCTAGATAATTGTGACTTGTGAGAGATTTCATTTTGCTTCATTCATTGTTCATCTTGTTCAAAATAGCAACATTAATTAATTCCCCGTAGTAAAATATGTTCAAATATTGACAAAAATAGTAACATCATATTTTTTGTATCTTATTCGGTTTTCCAAATTGATATCAACAATCCAACTCGTTTGATGTGACGCAATAATCGTGTCTGCCACTTTGCTACCACATATATTTTTTTGTTGTTGAGCATTTTGGCGTATTATTATCTCTTTTGTTTTATCTCGTAAAACTTTCTTGACGGCATTTACTCGTAACTTTTTTAGTGGATTTCTGGTTTGATTTTTTTGTCGTACGTGTTTGCAATTCTCTCTTTTTGGCTTTACGTTTTCTTATACGTGTAGTAGCAAATATTAAAGAGAAATAATATCCCAATATATAAAATGGTTAAAAAATGAGTAAGAGGCAACAGTGGGTAACGTAGAGTGGGAATTTCGTGGATTTAAATATTTTTTTCTCGTAAAACACAGAAACAAGGCTCAGGGCGTGACGTTTGCATTGGGAACCAACTATCTCACCGTATCATATGTTTTTGTTTTTTTCTTCTGCAAGAACTGCCCATAATATATGCAACGTCATTTGTTTAATTTTTTTAAACCAAAACTATGCTCTAATTGTTGGTGAATCATTTTTTTATGTATACGTCCATAACAAGATAACACAAAATAGATAAGTTGACTACTATGGTTGTGCAATACACATACTAAGAAATTGTTAAAAAAAGAAAAAAAGAAATGATTATACTATCGGCACTCAATCTGGTTTTTCAAGTTAGTCGAGTTTAAGTTATAAATGATCATGTATCATGTATGCATAGATCAATTTTATCGTAACGTTCAAAATATGGAAAAGTAATAGCTATGAAAATACAATCTAGTTGATATAAATGGGCTTTCATACACGAAAAAACAAAATGGTGATAATAAAATTACAAGAATCAACAATCATTTAGGCACATTATAAAAATGTTTGTAAGTTGTTTTTAAGAATCTAACGGGTTGTTTTTGAGTTTGGTTTGTAGAGGAAGAGAATACTCTTCTCTTCTTTTCTTTCATCATCTTCCCAGAAGTGGGAAGAAGATTGTGAAGCAAATAAAAAAACACCAGATCTTCATTCCAAATCGTCCGTATTCTTTCCTTTATGTTGTTAACAGATCATGAAAACCGAAATATATTTTATTTTCTTTCCGGATCCATTCCTTTATCTCCTTCATAATTCTTGAGAACACTACGTAAGACTAGTGGAAATAACTAAACAAGACTAATGGAAATAACTAAATAAGAGAGCATCATAACAAATTTAATGCCGTTATTTTAGCGCTACATCAGTTTTTTCTTTCAATCAACTTCATCACAAATTTAGTGTAATAAGACAACGAACTTTAGCATCAACTTTTTTTTTTCTTTTCATTTTCACTTTTTTAAATACTAAAATTAAAATTTTATTAAAAATTAAAAAACATTTCCTTAATAATTAAAATAAAATTTAAAAATAAAGTTATAAAATTAAACTAACAGTTTAAATTATGCACGGTAGTTCTTTTTTATTTGTAGCTTCATCTCCAACTTCATTTCTTGTTCTCTTCTGGTCAAATGGTTATAGAGACTATGATAGAACAGGATGTCTCGTTTACGTTGTTTCTTGTTAAGATTTGAACATTTGACTTTTATCTTAATTTCTTCTTGCCTTTGTGCGTAATACTTTTCTTCCATTTTCATTTGCCGTTGCTTCATCTTTAAATATGAGTTCTTGTCTTACTTCTTTTTGGAAGAGAGACCCGAGTTGACATTTTTCCGTTTATCGACAAACAAATCAACAAATGGTGTTGGTGCAACAAATGAAAATTTTGTTGGAGTGAATGAGGATGATTTTTTCTTCTTAGATTTGTCCCTGCCCATTGGTCGAACTCCACGATCTTCTTCCTCCTCTAGATCATTTGCTTCGTCATTAGATTAAAACCACCATGTGCTAAATCTGATATGTTTAATGAGGTGGTTTCTAATGTCTTTGATTTTTTTGTTTGCATCGGCTTTAGTTTTGTAAATTTTGGCATTTCTCTCTATTGGCAATTTTTATATTCTCTCAAAAGTTTGCACGACTCAACAAGTGTGAAGTTTTCAGCATATGTAATACGATATTTTGATTTTGCGTTATCGAACACCCCTTGGTCATTTAACTCCCTCTAATTCCTCCTTCTTACGTTATCGTAAATCTCATAAAATTGACCAACTTTTGGATATGCGATTTCCATTTGCAATTGAGGGCATCTTAGCCTCTTTCTGATATCCCTATTTCCCTCTCAAAGTATGCTAGTACCTTAGTTCAAAACCTATGATGCTTTTGAGCATTCCCTTTGGCATTATTTTCGAAAGTGTTGATCCAAATTTTACACAATGTTAACTCATCCGTTTGGGTTCATGGAACTCTTGTATCCTCTTTTGTAGTCGTCTGGCCTTTTTGATGTCTTTTTGACACTATCGTTTTTACAAACACCACCTCTTCGATAGGAGAATCGTCGTGAACGGTTAGGGTGAACTACCCAAAGCTTGAGCCAGATAATAATGTTGACTGTCAAAAAACGGATCCATATCTTCAATGTCATCAACATTAAAATGTGAATTAGAGAATATTTTGAGAATTTTGAGGTTGACACGTTGGTGGTGTAGATGAATTGTGGAACATTTGTGGACGATATAAATTGTGTTGTTGTTGTTGGTACATGCGTTGGTTAAACGAAGGTACGAATAGATTGTTTGGATAAATAGGTTGTTGTTGTTGTGGTTGTGGTTCGTATACAAAACTTGTGGGTTGAAATTAAACGGTTTGTGAGTGACAAAAACGAAATTTGGAATTGGGTGTTGAAATGTTTTGTTGGCAACGTGTTTTTGGTGTCTTGGTTTTGGGAGTTTTTTGAGACAATGTATTTAGATAGGAAGATTAGAGTGTATAAAAAAAAGAATATATATTTGAAAGTTTGAATAAAAATGAAGATTATTGGGTTATTTATAAAGATAGTTATAAATTTTTGAAGATATATTTTTAAATGAATGATCAACGGTTATTTTTTTGCAGTTGGCTTATTTTTTATACTTGAAGATGCTCTTTAACTCGGTCGTGGGCAAGAACAAATCTCGCATTTTTCTTCTTGGAGACGTGTTTAAATGGTCCTCCTCGGGTCTTTGATGCGTCCGCTAGCCTAAGTTGAATTATATTATTATTTTTATACCAAGTAGTTTGCCATAGGCATTTTCTAACTTGTTTTTAACCTCTTCCCTATACATTCAAAGCGAGTTCAGAAGAGTGGAGTCATCATGTGATTGTACAAGTCCCCATCACTCGATTAGTCTATTTATGGTTATTGCAAGAAGTATTTTTACACTATTATAATGTCACGATGGTTATTGCAAAAAGTGTTTTTCTTGTGTTCTTTTTGTAAGTACTTGTGTCCTTTTTTGTGAATTAATGATTGGTTAACATGTGCCTAAGGGCACATGTTAGAAAAACCCTATTGTTTAGTAAGCGTGAAATATTGTGTGCTTGAATATCTTTGTCATTGAAAGTTTCTGTCAATTTAATTGCATTTTGATGTCTAGAGAGTATTTCTAAGGGTGGTGGTAATGGGAGCGGTTTGGCCAGCGGTTTGGCCCAAACCTTCGGGGAACACCGCCGCCACCCCATAGGTTTGCTTCGGAGGTTTGGTCTAGCGGTGAAAATCACTTCCACGGTTTGAACTAAATATGAACGTTAGCCATTTAATTCTAGTGAACGTTGGAAGTAAAAAACAAAAAAGGGTTAGGAGGTATGAAAAAATGACCATTGCCACTAAAAAAGGGTTGGAAGTATGAAAAAAGTATGAGTGAGGTGGAATGATATTATTGGTGGGTTGAAAGATATGGGTTTTTTTCGTAGTGACCATTGCCACCACCCTAACTAAAAATCACTGTCGATACAAAAGAAATGTACTTTGAAAAGCAAGGATATTGACATTGAGAACTAAAAGCAAAGATAAAAGGTGATTAAGTGAATAATTTGTGGTCAGAAATGAAATTTGAAAAAGGGTTGTACTATACACACACCCCAAATATCCTATTTACACACCTTTTTATGCATAAGATGGTTGTACGGTGTGTCTAGCGGTGTTGTATTATATGCATAACGGTTTGTACGGTGTCATATAGGGGGTGTTGCTATAGCAAATCCCTTTGAAAAAGATTTCAACGTAACTTACTTCTCTTTTTAAGTAGTATAAGGCTGCCCACAGAGGGCCGGAAAAAAATCTGTTGAGGACACTTGTGACCAATTTGGAGATCGGTCGACTCCAATGTGGAGTCTAGTTTCAATATCAGTCGAGGGACGAATAATTTGGCTATCGGTTGGTTTGGCGACCGATAGAAATGAGACATATTCTTCCACTTTTCAAAATGTATCCGTTGGTTAAAAAAAAAAAAAAAAATTAAACCTTACTACTTTTCATACAATAAATACTAACATCAAACATACTTATTAAGCACACAATTTCTTTCACAATTCAACAAACTTCTCACCCATATTTACCATGTCTATGGATTCTTACGAGCTATTGTTTGGTTCATCGTCTTCTGACGATTATGAAGTTATGAGTGAGTTTATGGAATTTGTGGAGTTTGCGGAGTACGCTTGGAATGCTCATCAAGCATCCAAGCCAAAAGTTTCACGAAGGTACATACCTAGGGATCATGAGGGTGCTCATAATCGTTTAGTTCAAGCATACTTCTCCGAAACTCTGCAGTTTGACGAATGAACATTCACTCGGCGGTTCCGAATGAGCCGAGAACTATTTACACGAATTGTTAGAGAGGTAACCGATTATTCTCCTTATTTTCAACAAACTAATGATTGTAGGGGCGTACCTGGTATTAGCTCGTAGGTCAAGTGTACTGCGGCCATTCGTCAATTGAGATACGCGGCCGTTCCAAATTCTCTTGACGAGAATATGGCAGTGGCCGCAACAACAGCCCGTGAATGTCTCCGTAAGTTTTGCAATGTTATCATTGAGTTATATACTGCTGAGTATTTGCGAAAGCCTACATATTCTGACCTTGAAAGATTATATGCTCCTCAAGAGCATAAGCACGGGTTTCCTGGGATGATTGAAAGCATTGATTGTACAAGTTGGGAGTGGGAGAATTGCCCAAACAGTTTGAGAGGTCAATATGCTAAGGGTGATCACGGGCCACATCCATTCATTTTATTGGAAGCGGTTGCCTCCCAAGATTTATGGATTTGGTATGCGTTCTTTGGTGTCTCCGGTGCGAATAACGACGTAAACATTTTACGTCGTTCCGCTGTCTTCAATGATACCAGATCTGGGAGAGCAGCGGACCTTGAATTCGAAGCTAACGGTGTAGAATATAAAAGGGGATATTATCTTACTGACTGGATATATCTACAATGGTCGGTTCTTATGAAGTCCATTTCAAATCCTCCAACGGGTGATGAAAATAGAATATTGTACAAGAGAAAGCACGAAACAACAAGGAAAAATGTGAAACGTGCTTTTGGTGTGTTGAAGAAGAAGTGAAAAATGCTTAAAGTTCCAGCTCGAGGGATTTATAAAAATGATCTCCGAGATATTATATATACATGTATCAAATTATACAATATGATCATTCAACACAAGCAGTGGGCGATATTTCCTACATGGTTCGAAGAGGAGGTCCACCAACACACGATCCCTTAAGAACATTTGAAGAATCTTTACAAGTTACTCAGGAGCTCGGAAACGCATCAACTCATATAAACTTAAAATCTGATTTGGTCGAGCACATTTGGAGAAATCGTAGAAATCATCGGCTCCCGCATGACAATGAAGACGAAGATGAGGACGAAGACGATGAAGAATTTCTGTGATCTTTTTAATGTTATTTCAATAATTTACGTAATGTTTTTTATTGAAATGTTTTTAGTATTGTAATGTTTTTTTATTTTTAATGAATTTTAAATTTGTTTTTAAAAATTTTTGAAATTAAAAAAAAAAAGAAAAGAAAATGAAAAAAAATGGGTCACCACTGTGAGGAGAGAGATGAATATGGGTTGAGGAGAGAGAAAGCTGAGTTGGCAGCCGGAAAGATGACACAATATAAGTCACCATTGTGCCTGACCTAAGTCTTTGCATATACATTCACTCCATAATTCCTACAACTCTCAATTGAACACTTTACGTTAAACTGAAGATTCATATGTTAGATAATAAAAACCTTTAGGCTCGGTTTAGGCCCTTTAGCATTTAGGGTTTATGTCTGTTTAGTTTCTATTTATTGTTACGTAATTTCAATTGTACATTGATTCTGATCATAAATTATTCAGTATTCCTTTAATTTCTAAATAGTATCATAGTTATGAAGAGAAAGAAAAAAAGTTTGATTGTTCGCACGTTTGGATTTGAACTAGATTTATTTGGTTTAGATGTTATGTTGTTGCCGTCTAAAGAATAAAAAAAAACCAAAGAATTTGGTTACGACAATCATATGATGCTGTTAGTCGGAGGTAACCAAATAAGAGATAAGTACTTGATTCCTATTATTTGATTGGTTGATCGTTGAATTAGCATAGAATTGTTGTCACGTCAATTTTCATCGTCAATGACAATTTCTACATCAACTCGACATCGTTTGAATAATCACCATTAACCGTTTTCACACTCAACTTCGCAAACTTCGCAAATACATATTTAAAATACAAAAAAGATTGCATTCTCTTAATAGCGACGACAAACAGGAGCAAGGCAAGCTATCTTGAGCTCGTAACATATGTCCAAAGAAAGTTGTTACGGCAATGTTATAGTGCGAATTTGAACTCTATGGCTTTGAGCTAACACACTAGCAATCTGATGCGTGGGAATCGCAACAGGCTTTACCTCTCGAGGGATCTCGAGAAGCTTACAACCCCCACCAGGCAGTGTACCTGATCGTTGTAGTATAGTATAGTGACAAGTACCGGGGGATTGATCGTTCAGCTTAGGAATAGTGTCGCTAGGATTAGAAAACCTAATTAATAGTTCTAAAGGTGAGGGATGATTATTTTTGTATTTTTATATTTTTATGAAAGCAAGTAAAATCTCGGGTTTTGGAAGAATGGGCGGAATTAGTTGCTATTCAACTAACCCAAAACTAATATATAATCAAAATAAAATACTGAAAATGAAATTAAACTAAATTATACTAAGGTTGTGAGCAGTAATTGGAGAAATTGTGTTTACTTAGACTTCACTACTCCCTAGACATCTTTTACACGTTAATTACTTGTTATACTTGTATGGATGACGGATTGTATTCCTTAATACTATTCGTGGGGTGGCATACATAACTCCCCAACTCTATGAGCTCTTATCTCCTCCTACACCATGACCCAGCACAACTATAGGGATTGTAAACAGTGACTCATGCATTAAATACAACCAATAAAGACCTAGTACGTCTCAGTTCATGTTTCTTAAGACGTTCAAGCATGTTACCATTTGGAGATCTGCCAGTTTTCTTAAGCCTAACATATAAAATCATTCATCCAAGACAAGAATAGACAAGTAATCAACATGTAACAATTCGCAATTTCAGGTTAATTACTATTCCCGGAAAATTCACTATTCACTTTACTATTCATTTTTACTATTCATTTTTCCCGAAACTTTCCCGAAAGTTGATTTTTATTTGATTTTATCGAGTGATAAATCATTTCCATGGCAAATTAAAAGTTTGACATTCATAAGCTCATTTTCGTGAAAGTTATTAAGGAATTACACGTTTTAGGGTAAAACGTCAATCAGAAATTCTACGCACAACGAAATTCAACCCCGTCAGGTGACCCCACATCAGAAAAATGTTTGACACACTCATGATTTATTTGAGAATTAATCGTGACTGAGAAAAACATGATCAAAGACTTCCCAGCAGGTCACCCAAGCCTGTACTAATCTCACATGAGCACGCTTAACCGTTTGGGCGATTAACCGTTAGACCACAAAACGCGTTTCTAAGACTATTTGAGTTTTCAACTTCTTAGAAAAAGTCAACATATTCTTTCCCTCCTCCATTGACCAAAAATCATCCCTTGATGTTATAAGTCATTTCGTGATTTTTAGGCTTACGGTTTGATGTCTAAAAGACATTTAATACCAACCGACACTAGACTGAGCCCAGTCTAGACATTATAAGTCATTTTAAATCATTTTTATCACATTAGAAAAGTAACATTTTACTTTTCTCAATTTTACGCAATATTCGTACGTTTTACGTATTACGCGTTTTAGACCCGTGTTTCCAGTTTTTAGCAGGGTTTTACACCCAAATGGAACCTACCACTCATTTTATATTTTATTATGGAACTTATTGACATGTTTATCAATACTTTCAAGTTCCATAATTTTACGACACCCGGTTTTATGTTTTGAAGCTTAATCATTTACGATTGGCATTTCCCGGAGTCAAAACTAACCAAGTATCTTGGATAATACCAAGAAAAGTCCACACCCTTGCTCTCCAAGCTCATGAACAGCCTTGGAGGGGGGATTCACCACCCATGTGGCTTGATCTTATGCCTTGTGTCATGAGATGTGAACATGTGTTCAACTTGGCCTCCAAGTGTTGACTAGTCAACAATGTAACCTCCTCATTTGCATATAAATGCTTCTCCTCCCACTCCTTGACCATATGAACGACCCACACACACAACACCCTTCATTTTACTAGTTTACTTCAAGTTCCATCCAAGAAATCAAGTGCAATATCCATACATAAACCCTAGTTTAGTTTTGATTCATCAAAACTACTTCAAATCTTTAGAACTTTGGTGATTTCTCTTGAGTTTGAATCCACTCAAGTCACCTCAATTTTCATCATCTCTCTTTCAAGATTACAAGAGTAGAAAGATTGCATGAAGTGAAGTGGGTTGAAGCAAGTCTATCAAAGTCCTATCCTTACATGTTAACTTCCTTTCATCTTTGAAAGCCAAAAGTTGTGAGCCAAACCCTAACTTGATTCTTGTTAAATAATCATGTTCATGTTATTTACATGTTATTCTTGCTATATTATGTCTTGTAGTTATGTCCATGATGTATAAAAATGATCAAAACAAGTTATTGTAATTGATTGTTAAGACAAGTTACTAAAACAAGTAAACTAGTGACTTTCTTGGAAAACCACGACCAAAATGGTAAAAATATGATGTTGGATCATTACATATTACAGTAGAGGACTTAACAAGGAAACCATAGCAATTTGAACCACCCAAAACGAGTATACGAGTCAAAAGTTACGCCCATTTGAAATTACCAAAGTTTCCGGCAAAACTGCCAAATACCATTCTGATCAAATTTGGGTTTTGAAAGTCCCACTTCTGGTCCGATTCATCAAAAAGTTAAAACACGAAAGTTGTCCGGAACGACGTTTTCGTTCAGTAATAAAGAAGCTCGAGCCCTGAAAACACTTTCCGAGTGATAAATTTCTTCAAATTCAAAACAGCCCATTTTTAGACAAAGTCATTACATCTAGGTTATGGTTTATGAAGACCAAAGGGGTCTTATGACCTAGAATCAAGACCACAACCATAGCTAGAGCCAAGGTTGAGTCTCATGACCTTGGAACAAGGACCAAAGGTCATGGCTAGGCCATGACGAAACGACCATACAAGCTTATTTAGGCAAAAACATGAAACAAGGAATTAGCGAGAACTTGAACAAGCAATTTGGATCTACTTCACTTAAAAGGGAACCATGAGATATTACCAAGAGAAAATGGTCATACAAAACTTATGAAACATACCCTAATAACAATCTTCATGTACTAATAAACTTTCCTAAGTTTATTCAAATATCGGACAAGTAACTTTTCGGATCAAAACTTATATCTATATACTTTATCAACTACTACAATAGTAGGGAGCCTCATGTGAGGAGTTCATTATGTAAGCCGTCGAGTTGAGTTGTGGATTTACGAGTTAAAGTGTCCTGGCTCCTCGAACGCTTACTAACATGACTTCTGAATTATGTCGGCCCGAACGGTAGTAAACGATATACAAAACATACATGTTTCATGAATCTTTTCTTTCAAGGACTTACAATATACATCATACCACATCATGGACTATAATTCAAGATATATATATAGGCACTACTTCATATTCATTACTCCGATCCTAAGTCACAACATTCTATTATAGGTTGCTCGTAGAAACCTTCGCGATTCGACCGTTACATTCATTACTTGCTATCTTACTTAAGGTGAGTTCATAGCCCCACTTTCGATTACTTAATTGTTTTACAAACCCTTGGGGGGAATACATGCTATTTATAACCGAGCACAATGTTTTTAAATTGTATGCTTACCTGATTGTTTTATTATCACTAAGTACCATCCTTGCTAAACCGATATCCTTTATTATGAACCATTTAATCACTAGCAATAGTGAGCGCGAATATTAATAATAGGCCTATTGGGATTGACGAATCCCATTTGTATTGACTAAGTTCAAACAAATGCATTAATATTTGAGATTTAGGTATGTTAGCAAAGTACCTACCGGGATAAATCTGCCGATCGATATTGGTACACGTTAACGTTATGGTGTCATAAGCTTAGTGTATAATACATGTTCCGGGCGTATAATAATGTAGCCTACCTGTTTTGTTTTCCAAACATTGGTGTGAGCCTATAACTCACACTACCAACATATTGTGTTCAATCGATTTAACAAACTCTATGAATATCACTCAACCTTTGTGTTGACCTCTCAAGCATGTATTTCAGGTTCATGACGATCAAGGATGGAACGGAAGGGCACGGATACTCAAGAGGGCTATAAATTTTATTATCATTCAAAACTCATTTATTATACATTGTAAACATGGAACCAATTGGGACCTCATTTTGTAATCTCTGATATTTATATAATTTAAATGATAAACCTTTTCAAAACGACTCAATTGGAGTTCGTTTTCTATCATTGTGACTATTGTGCCGTCGAGTAACACCCAGTTTGAATTCCGCTGCATCCATGAATTGGGGGTGTTACACAACACATAATCAACATCTAGGTTTCATTAGATCTAAGCAAACACAAAAGAGATCTAGCCTAGCATAATGGAATTGAGACAAGAACAAGATATAAACAACCAACACATAGACATATTGATTGAATTAGAAGAACACTTATCTCAATTACAATGCAAGGTATCAAGGGTTTGGAACCCTTGAAAAACCTGTAAAAGATACACCAAATTCGTCTTTAGGGTTTCACCAAAACTTCTCTCCCCTTTAATGAAAAAACTAGAAAACTATATATAGGAAAACTGGGCTGACGGCGTCAAGACAAGCATGTGACGCCGTCACCTCGCCGCCAAATACTTGCTCGGACGGTCTTGATCTACTTATGACGGCCTATGTGACGCCGTCACCAACCACGGTATTTTATTCTTTGTACTTTGACGCCGTCAGGATGACTTTTGACGCCGTCATCAACTACGGTGTTTTATTCTTGATGTCTGACGCCGTCAGGGTGTAACTCTTGACGCCGTCACCTAGTGTCTTCAGCATGGAAAATTGATACTTTGCTGTTTTCTTCACTTTTATGCTCCAAAAACGTCCAAAATGGCTTCTTTTCCAGAATTCACTCTCCAAACACCTAAAATCACAAAAGGAACGATTTAGGGCAATATTTGATCAAATAAAGTCGGATTCGGGCTTAAATGACCCCCTAAAAACGGATCATTTTTCGCCTCATCACAATCGCGTCAAAGGCTCTAGCGACATCTTAGTGGAATTATCATAATTTTTTTGAGTTTTTGTGCTTATATATAGTTGTGTTTGTTATTTCATCGGCTCAGTGCACCGACGAAACAATTTTATAAAAAGGTAACGCGACACATCTGTGACATCATACTGTGTTCTAATAATCATGGAGTAAGGTTAGGTGTCATGAAGGGTGAATGACCACCGCCACCACCTATCATGCGCGATCTTACGTTTTTTGCATTGGCTTGGAAGTCTGCACCACCAAACTGTTTCCCTAACTTTTTTTGTGTATGTATTTATGAATTATATTGTAGAATATGTTTGTATAAAGTAAGGTATTTTCATATGTTTGATTTGTTGATGATCATTACACCTATTTGGTGATGATTTTGATGGTATGCTGAATAATGATAAGGAACTGATATGCCTGTTAGTAATGAGTTTGATGATGTGTTAAATGATGATATGAAGATGATGAGTTTGATTAGAGCTAAAATCAAGTCAAGTTTTATCAAGCAACTTGAGCTCGAGCTCGAGCTTGAATCTATCGAGTCATGTTTTTTCAACCTCAAGGCCAAAATTAGCTTGAAACATATAACGAGCAAAGCTCAAGCTTTTGATAGCTCGACTCGAACTCTTATCAAGTTTTTTCGAGCTTTAATAAAAAATAAGGACTTACTTTGTAAATAATTATAAGGAATTACTTTGTAAATAATTGAATATATATTCTAGAAGTCCATATAAACCTAATTAATACAAACTTTTTGTATTCTTCACACTTCTTGGGCTGTCGATTGTTGTAGTGTTATTATTTGTGTAAAACACTAGTGAGTTTAGCTAGTATCGTTTAAGTTTGTTTTATTTTATACATATATTTATTGATGAGTTTGGCTGTAGGATACAATGTTTTTATATAAATTTAAGTTTTTCAAGCCGAGCTCTAGCTTTAATTTAATTTTTCAAGCAAAGCTCATGCGTGAATGATTAAAGCTTGTGAAGCTCGCAAGCCAATTTCAAGCCCAACTAATAAATTTCAAATCAAGCTCAAACTCTGTTAAACGCGAGCTCGGCTCGACTCAATTACACCCTTAGGTTTATTGTCATCAAAAAATTTGATGCCAATAAGCCTAAAGTAAATTTGTACGGTAAAAAAAAAGTGTCATGGTAAGATAAAAACATTGATTTTGAATACAGGAGAAAAAGAAAGTAAAGATAAATAAATGAGAAGGTAAAAATATGTGTGTCTGTGACGGATAGACCCAGGTGATACCCACTGCCACTTCCCCCCCCCTCCCATTATAAATACCCCACCCCTTGTTTTCCCAATACCCCCTCTTCCAACAAAGTACCATATTCACAAAGTTAAATCTCACATCCCACCGTTAAAAGATGACGACGTCTCACTCACTCACTACAACTACACCTTCAACATCAACAGCAGCCCCACCACCTCCTCACTTCACCTACCTTGACGAAAAATGGAAACTTTCCAAAAAGGAATCCATCTCAAGAAGCCGCTCTTCCACTTCATCTTTCATCCGCAACCCTTCGACTCATCGCCGATGTGCTTTTACAAGAAAATGTGCTCGGTTGTTTAAAGAGCAAAGGGCCAGATTCTATATCATGAGGAGATGTGTCACTATGTTGGTCTGTTGGCGTGATTACGGCGATTCTTAAAAAAAAAACAAAACAAAACACCATGTTTTTAAGGATGTTTTGTAACATCTTTGCTAGATACTCCTTAAAAACAAAACAAAACCACTTGTTGTTTTTAAGGATGTTTTGTAACATCTTTGTTAGATAAGGATTCTAGTACTCCTTAAAAACAAAACAAAACCACTTGTTTTTAAGGATGTTCCAAGTTTTGTAACTATTGCTTTGGGCTATGAGTCAAGAAAATTGTACATAATTTTGGTATATAGATTTTTTTTTTTTTTTTTTTTTTTTTTTTTTTTTTTTGGTGGTGTAATTGATTCAGATTGAAATGAGAAACAATGAACTAAGATTAGTTTTTAAATTTTTTATGCTTTTTATTGTTGTTTGAGCTATATTGAATTGAAGTGATGGGATTTAGAGAGAGAAGATGTATGTGTATGTTTTTAATAAGTGTGTGAGAGAGAAAGGAAGAGATTCCATTCAACAAATGCAGGTGCAGAAGCACTGTGATCCAGTGTGCTTGGCTGACACACCTTTTTTTATAAAATTTATTTTATAAAAATCTAATTTTATACTGTTGTAAACTTTTCTATGAATGCGGAAGTGTTTAATTTTTAGAGTTTACGGAATAGTTGGAGAAGTGCCGAAAAAGATTCGGGTTTTCTCCCTTTTACCGTTTTCCACTTTTTCTCCAATATTTAATTCTGTAAATTTACTTTCTTTTGAAAATAAAGCTTTCAATTTTTATTTTTTTTTAAGTTTTTAACCTGTAAAAATGTATATTGAAAGGTACCAAAAATGTAGTGTTATTAAGTGCGTTCTAGTGTTTCTTATTGATATATTTTTTGTTTTGATTTGGTGTTAACGAGTGCAAGGTGCAACATCCAAACAACACGTTATCGGAGTTTTCTTTTACCAACAGCGCCGCCGTTCTGCACCGGTGATGGTGTCATTCGCTCATCATTCGTCAGGCAATTCACGAGCATTGTTGGTTTTTTGGTGAGTGTGTCGTATTTTTGATATTTTTTATTGGGCCAAATGCGTCTATAACAGTTATAACGAATGTTTTAGTTACTATGATGTTATTAGGTGTTTGTTAAGATATCCAATAACATTACTTGCTGCTAAACTGCACCTAGCTCTTTAAGGGTAATAGTCTTACTTGTGGCATATCATCATAAATAATTTACTTCATGTAATTACTAATATGTATAATATATTTTCAAATATTGGTTGTATCGTTGATGCATCAACCAAGTATTTCATTTTGACACGACAGTTAAAATAAGAAAAGAAAATTATTTATAATCGAACAATTGGGCATTGGCTCAACGGGTATGACTCCTCATTGCAAACGCTCAGTAAAGTGTATTTTTTGAAAAATAGGTTGTGCTACTCCTGACTAAAGTTCATGCGAATACATGATCATTGGATGGGATATAAGACTTTAAGGAATGGTTAGTCGACACTCAAAAGAGATGCACCGAGTCGGAACCGAGTCAATGTTTCTCCGACGATTCAAACTTTTAAAAACTACTTATAATCGAATACCCGGATGTTCATGTTATTCATTTACGGACTTTATGCTAAAAATGCATAAATTATGTGAACAAACCTTTAACATACTACAAAAGAAAAAAAGAAAAAATGAAAAAAATCGTTATTCGTATGAGTGAAAACTTACTATCTAGAGTTGAATA
This sequence comes from Artemisia argyi, assembly GCA_030686995.1. NCBI lineage: Eukaryota > Viridiplantae > Streptophyta > Magnoliopsida > Asterales > Asteraceae > Artemisia > Artemisia argyi. Next base: position 156,374,501 of record CM060709.1, on the reverse strand, counting down.
ACATAACATTCCGTAATAAATTAGACGTAGTCACCAGGATTACTTTATGATAAATTAGACGTAATCTGCATTACTGCAGAAGGAATTAAATTAGAGGTAATCCAAGTAAACAAAGGACCACATTAACGGTTGGCAACTTGGGGGGTAACTCGTAACGGGATATCTTTGACTAAAATAAGGACCACTTTGACCTTTTATGGGTTTTTTTTACCCAACGAGTAATTTTATTTTACACCCTTTATCTTATACGAAAGTTGTTACGGGTAATTCAGATTCTACGGTTCATATTGCACCTTTGTTCCTCTTATGTTTTACTTTCTTAACGCTTTTGGTAAAAACAAGCTTGTCTTTTTCTCTAACAATTTTCATCCTTACGTTATTTGGGGCAACAACTTGTTGCGTTTTTGGTTTTCACATTGTTTTCTGTTCTCAAAAGTTAATTGCTACGTATCATTTTCTTTTTGAACTTTACTCATAGATTTCCGTATTATCATGGTTTTGGAAATAAATTGAATGTTACCTGTAAAATAAGTAATAATTGGGAAAACTATGATTATGTATCGTTTACAAAAATTCATGCGGGAAAAAAGTAACGTACTAGTATAAGTTTTCTGACTCATAATATAGCTTTTAAGATCGGTCCCTTTTTGTATGGTTGTGAATTAACATTTGACAGTGTAAATATGTAATTTTGTAGATATAAGAGTATATGAGAGTATGAGACTAGCTAGGTGTAGTAAAGACCCTCAAACGACTTTCATCTCCTTTTCATTTCGGCTTTCTCACTTTTAGACTTCTTAATTACAAACTTGGTGTAATAAGACGACCCACATTACCAAAAACATAAAAAAAAAAAAAAAAAAAAAAAAAAAAAAAAAAAAAAAAAAATCACACAAACAAATGAATACACAGGTCGGTCGTATACAACTATACACGACCCACCTCTCCTTTTCTTGCCTAGGCGACCAAGTTGTGTAGCACAAGTGTAATGGGGGTGACAGTCCGGTTTGGAAGACCGACTGAGTCAAGGCCTCCTATTACGTTCAGTCTGAGCTTTCTAGAAACTAAGAGATTTGATGCAGGGAATTATAAATAAAAAAAACTCGGTTTTTCAAATTCTACAGATTCAACATATACTTATTTTTGGTGTCTGATTTTAGAGCTTCAAAATGTGTTTCATTATTGTTAGTTTTTAAGATAATATTTGTTTTGATTTGTTTCCTTTTTATTAGAACTTATCTTTATTTAGAAAATATATTTTTAAACAATGTCTATGTAAAGGATTAAGAAACTATAAGTATTAGACATTGTAGAGGCTTTTAGAAGTTAGTTATGACACTATGTTTATGAATAAACAGGAATACCCATTTGGAATCCCAAATGGGTATATTCTTAAACAATGTCTAATACTTATAGTTTCTTAATCCTTCACATAGACATTGTTTAAGAATATATTTCCTAAATAAAGATAAGTTCTAATAAAAAGGAAACAAATCAAAACAAATATTATCTTAAAAACTAACAATAATGAAACACATTTTGAAGCTCTAAAATCAGACACAAAAAATAAGTATATGTTGAATCTGTAGAATTTGAAAAACCGAGCTTTTCTGATTTATAATTCCCTGCATCAAGATTATTCGTACCCACATTTTTAATTATAGTATTTCTATTAGAATTTGTCATTTGGAGTGTTATCCGTCGCTTCGTAATGCATGTTGAATATCTAGGGCTTTTACATGAACCCTGAATGTGACAAGTACATAAAAATACTTGGTACTTTAGGTAAACAGCCGATTAGTAACTTATTTGACCTAAACAAAGAATTCATATTTAGATATATTTCTTAAATTATACTCCAATGGCCGATCCCGTTGCATAATTAACTGAATAAACAGTAAACATTTTTAACCTTTCTATAATGGCATTTTGATCTATAATGGTAAAACAAAAGGACCCAAAGTGGATAGCAGTGAATATAGTGGGGTCTAAGTGTAATTACTATTTGTCCTTTGTGTATGTGAATTATTGTCCAGATGGTTTTTTTTGTTGGGAATGTCTAACGAATGCCCTAAGGGCATTGGATAAGATTTGTTTTTTTTTTTTGATTTTTTACGTGGGCTCCTGTTACTTTTTAATTAAAAAAATATTTTTGTTTGTCTTTTTTTTTTGTCCATGAGTGTTTTTTATGTGGGTCCATGCCCTCTTATCCAATGCCCTTAAGGCATTGGTTAGACATTCCCTTTTTTGTTTTTTCCAGCTAGATTGTTACAGTTTTGGAGAAGTTGTAGAGGATCTGACCTTTTGTTGCTGATAACCACAATATTTTGGAAACGAAAATCGTACACATTTTATATTGTTGTTTTCAAATATATATCACGGATCAGATAGTTTCTTTAAGTTAAGTTACTAATCTAATCCCTCGGGTTTATTTTTATTGCGAAATCGACATCTTTAGATATCTTCAAAGTTTAAATCGGCTAAAAAACTATGATTCATGACAAATTTCACAGGCATCGGCGAAAAAACTATGATCTTGTGCAACTGTGGGTGTGGACTGACTCTTCCCGAAAGCTCAAACCCATGCTGTATTTCACCATCTCTTTAACCTTTCGACATTAGTTGGAATCGAAACTGATTTTGATTTTCTCTAATAAGACCATTTTGACGGGTCAACCAAGTATTTTCACTAGGTGAATAGTAAGGCAAAACCCCTTTGGAAATATACTAACATCTCTACATACCAGTAATAACTAAAACCTTGAAACACTTTTGTTCATTTATATTCTTGAGCATGTTTAAAGAGATTTACGGTGTTTACATTTGTTGGTTACAAATTGTATGCTTTTGTTGACATTTTGTTTGCTTTAGGAACAAATTTCCATATTCAAATGATAAGGAGATCTAAGGGTCATAATCATGATTATTAGATTTGATAAGATCAAAAGTGGCCCATGGGAAAGAAAGTCCAATGGATATAGTTCATGATTAAGTGGATAAAATAGGCATGCTTTGTAACACTAACAACCCTTTTTCAACATAAAGTGAAAGCATGCCATTGTAATCCTTGGTGTTTATTTGTAATGTGTATGAGTCATAAAAAACATGCTTGATTTTACAACTTTTTGTTGTTTTTACAACTTAAGCTGATAGTTTAGCCTACAAGTATACAATTTGGAAAATGTATTATTTGTGTTTTGCCACCAAATAGTAACAAATAATTTTTAATGTATCATTTGAGACTTTGAGTACGTAACTACAAGTGTGTCTTACTCTTTATAACAAACTTTTAGCTTTGTTTTCATATACATTTCATGCATCTTGCCCATTTTATTCTTTACCTTTTTAAGCTTCCTCTTAATTATCGTATCTATATGCAAATTGGTCATGATTTTACTTTCTTTAAGTCTGTAAGGTTTGTGGAACGTTGTCAATAGACGAACAACTTTAAGTTCAAGAGAAATAGTCCAACCACCTGGAACCAACCGCCATCTAAACCAAATAGTACTTGCTAGCTAGAGTTTCGACTTGCTTGTTTATGATCATGAGCTGGTTTTATGTGTTAATTGAAGAGGAAGACGTCATTTTTTAATAGTTCAAAATCTGTATTTTTAATCAAGATACCTTACTACTAATTTGCCTTAATAATTATCTTCCAATTGGAGGGATCAAAGGTGAGAATCGAGACTGCATTTAGGACTCATGTCGATGCATACAGCACTTCTTTAAATTAGTCAGCTCCTTTAGTGGTTTCTTGGCCACTTTACAATCATTCATAATTTTATACTATTATCCATATCTTTGATTTGTAATCATGCTTTTGAATTTTGATTGTACTATATTCTATATTAAAATGAAATTTGAAAAGAAATTTGATATGATACGATTGAACGTTTATCATCTTATGCATGTTTTGTCGTTGATTGTTTTGTTTTTGTTAACGGCTAAAGATAAAACCATTCTTAAAAATGTTATTATAAATTTATAACATAATTGCGTATGTAAAAAGTGTTTGGATTTTAGAATTATGTAGGATTATTGTTTTAACTTCTAATACTTTTATCAAACAAAAGAACTAACTTTTCCATGATGAATGTATTTGTTAAATCATATTTGAAGACAGGGATAATGATCCTGCTGTTGCTGCAGCCTGCAGTTTATGTGTATTTTATGTTCATCCATTAACTTTGACCAAGAAAATATATTCAACCAAATAGCCCGATGATTTTCTAGTGGCCCGTAAATTCATGTATTATCACGATTTCTTCCGAGATTTGTGATTCATTCATAAATGAACTGTTTTTATATCTTTTTTCTTGCAAAAATAATTGTTGCAGAAGGGATCATATGCCCTTGAAGATAGCTATAGTATAGTAGTAAAGTAGTTTTGAGTATCATATAATGTTACTAGAGTAAGGGGTATCATGACATGTCATTTTGGTGTCGTTTGTTTTAATTTAGCGCAACCTTAGCTTTTCATAATTTATATTCACACACCAAAAATACAACATCTACCATATTAAATGTCATTTGCGTGTCGTTTCTCAGTTTTTGAGCCTCAACACTTTTTCTTTTTTTATTTTATTTTTTTAAAAAAACTAAATTTTCATTCATAATAATAAAAATAAAAATTACAATACGACAAATAAACAAAATACGAAAATAAACAAAACATTACGAAAATATGAAAATACATCAAATTATCAATAAACTAGTTTTCTTCTTATGATTTGTGTCGTTGCCAAATATGATCCATTATATCTCGTTGAAGCATTACGTGTACGATTTTATCACACAACTCTTTTGCTTTTCTCGGTTGCACTTCGAATCTCTTGAACCATTCTCATGGTTGCGGACTAACATACAAATCGTTGAAATCACTTACCGCATCAAATTATCAATAAACTTGGTTGTATATTTATAGAGTGGATTATTTGCAGTTTTTCATTTAAAAAAAAAATGAAAACTAGGCATTACTTAATTCAAACGATAAAAAATACAAAAAATACGAGATTTGTTGCGTGAATATAATAAGATGATGGTGCGGTCACGCAAGAATGGCGGCGCCATTTGGCTGCTACATTTGAATAGCGCAGGTGTAAGAGTGATACCCCTTGGCATAGTTTTGTGACAATAGTCGTGTCACATGGTTACGCTGTTCTCACGCTTTTTAGCGTTCAAAAACAAAAATGGAGCCCACCTTAGGTCATACGTCATTTCATCAATCCCCAAGACTTGTGAATAAGATACTTCATTTGCTTCCATGCTTTTGAACTTGAATATTATTAACCCAAAGTTTACTTTGATAAAGTGGTGAATCATTACTTCAGGACAGTAACATTTCAATTTAATACGGCATCTAATTTAATGGTTATTAACTAGATTAACTATGGAAGTACTCCGTAATAGATTATCATTGTCACTCGTACTAAACATGTCTACATGGTTTAGTTTGTTCTTTACATACCCCTCGTGTCACATGGTTACGCTGTTCTCACGCTTTTTAGCGTTCAAAAACAAAAATGGAGCCCACCTTAGGTCATACGTCATTTCATCAATCCCCAAGACTTGTGAATAAGATACTTCATTTGCTTCCATGCTTTTGAACTTGAATATTATTAACCCAAAGTTTACTTTGATAAAGTGGTGAATCATTACTTCAGGACAGTAACATTTCAATTTAATACGGCATCTAATTTAATGGTTATTAACTAGATTAACTATGGAAGTACTCCGTAATAGATTATCATTGTCACTCGTACTAAACATGTCTACATGGTTTAGTTTGTTCTTTACATACCCCCCCCCCCCCCCCCCCCCCCCCCCCCCCCCTTTTTTTTTTTTTAATGAAGGTTCTTTAGATACCTCAAACGTTAGTTATATCATAGTATCTAATAAAATGGACACTTTATCCACATCTTGTTGGTGACATAAGAGGGAGACACTTCTTCATAACAAATAAACTACTGTCACGTCAATATAAACATAAAATTAGTTATATTTTTAGGTCTCTTAATCATTTTTCAAATATTATTTAGACACATTATCATATTTTAACTAAAGATTAGCATAACAATAGATACTCATTGAGTTATAAGATGAATATGAACAGAAAACTTTGAAGAAGCCCGCATACATAATTTACATATGTGATTGTGTTATCTTTTCCCATGTATCTTGCATATTTGATTATTATCTTTAAACTCAATTTGATTTCGATTTCTATTTAACAAACATATTTTATAGGAATATGCTTGAATATTAAGATACCCATTTGAGGATATGATATTTTGGAAGTAATTTGGATAAAATGTGTTGGGAGATATTGTTCATTTTGTTCTTTAAGCACTAACAATGTTAGTACCATTGGTGAGTCACATGTCCTTGTCTTAAGTTGGTCCATCTTGAAGTTCTTTATTATGTTTATGCCTTGAGAAAAAGTGTTTATAATAAAGTTGAATTGCATGATAACTTAAGTGATTAATAAGCATTTCATGATGGGTCTCACTCGATTTGTCTAAATTTTTTAGACACTATCAGCCGCGCATGGATATTATACCATAACATTACATGTAGTGCTATAATGGTCCATTTATTTTTTATTGTAACATGATTACGTGACCTAATATGGTAGTTACAGCATATTTCTGAAAAGTTTTTAACTCAGCAAAAACTAAATAAAAAGAGAGTTACTACCGACGTTTGTCTTTATCAATGAAGATTATGCAGTTACATGATTGTATTCGTTTTGTTTTAAAAGTAACTTCGTTCACTTGATCATAGACTTATTTTTGAACTATATCGCAATATAACAAGTATCATAAAATTATCGAGACAGAACCTGAAAATCTTACGGATACTGCTAGGTTACAAGCTTTTAAAATCATACACTTTTTTTAACTTTTATTTAATTGTTGATTTTGGTCGTGGTTCTAAAAGGTGTGTCATGGCGGTGCCAAGACGCAGTTAAGACGTGAAGCGTGGCCTCCACTATACGAAATAGACCAAGGCGTCGACTCTAAGCGTGACGTGAGATGAGACGGGAAAATGCGCGATAAGACGTGAGACATGATGGTTTTTTTTATTCAACTCCGATAATTTATTTATTTATTTATTTTATCTATTTAATAAAGAATATTACATATTTATTAATTATATGAAACATTGTTACTATTTTTTTTTTTTTTTTTTTTTTTTTTTTTTTTTTTTTTTTTTTTGATAAAAAGGGATTGACATAATTAGATTAAATTTCTAAAAGGATTTACATCAAGGTAGTAGGTAAGCGGGCAACAAGCTGCGCCGCCACCCCTTTCTGAATAGCAAACCCTATTCTACTGAAAACATAATCGTGACCACTCGGGGCCGATATATTACTGCGAACAACCTTACGAACCCGATCCAAGAAACGCACAGCTTGAGGGGCTAAGGAACCAAAAGTGTCAAATGCAAAAGGAACAAACACGTGTTGATTCTCGGAGCAGGCTTTATCATGTTTGTCCACTTTCTTCATCTCAGCCTTCAAAACCGCTTGCCCAGCCGTAAACCCATTACCCCGAAGATCCACAAGAGGGGACACACCAGTGAGGTCCACACAAGCATGTTTCCCCCCTGCCCATCCAAAAACCAAAACATCAGCGGGCCGCAGGGTGGACCTCCCCTCAGTAGGGTCTGTAAGGAAATTTACTGGAGCTTCCTTTTTTGCCGAAATCCCCGCCCTCCGAAGGACATCAAACAACACATCCCGCACCAAGTCGTGATGGTACTTAAACCCCGGGAGCTCTTTGCAGTGCACCGCATGTTCCCCAAACTTGTCCAAGGCGACCTTATGACACACAGGGTAAGGCTCGTCCACTGGGAACAACGGGATCATTAGACGATATTTAAGGATCGCCCGATATTCGATTGGAGACATGTGCTGCCCTAGCCCCTCAATGGGGATGACGGTAAGGAAATCCTGTGTGTGCGGTTGCTGCAGACATTCCATAACAGCCTTCTGTCGCTGGGACAAACCAAAGTCCATTCCCAAATTCTGGGAGATTTTACAGTAGAGAGCACTCGCCAAAGACTCCTGAGGTTTTTGGGGGGGGGGGGGGGGGCGGTGTCCTTACTAGTGAAACCGCCGAAATCAAAATCTGGGAGGGACGCCTGTAAACGCCCCAACGCCTGCCCATAATCAAGGTCAAGGCTAAAAACTCCGCTGTTACGCAAGATATGATCCTGCAACTCCCATGATTGAGCCCTGGAAGCAACAAAAGCATATGAAGAGACATCTTTCGCTGAAAGAAGTCCCAACCCACCATATCGAAAAGGAAGGGAGGCAACCCTCCATTGGAGATCACCAAAAAAGGGCCCCCCACAAGCAACAATATCTTCAACAGCACTCCTTAACCCATTGTCAAACACACCCGCAGCCTCATCAGAAAAACAAGGTTGGCAAGTGCGTAACCCAAACAACAGCTTAGCAACTCCCATACAAGACCGTAGAAGGAGAAGCTCACTTTGAGGGTCCTCCAGCAGAGGAAGGCACCTCATAAGTTCCACTGCACGCGAGGCCCTTTTAACCGCCAGGGCGCTAATAAAATCCTCATCCCTGCTGACAGCCCCACCAAGAAGTTTCACCCCTTTTTGCGGCCTCCCGATCTCCACGGGAAAAAGACCTTGTTGCACCTTTAAACCATTACAGGAAGGCCAGAAAACCTCGGTTTTCTGGATGTTAAGCTTAAGCCCTAAGATAGGGCCCTCCGTCTGAATAATATTTAAAGCTTTGGCAACTTCAGCTGCGTTACCAATTAAGGTGCCATCATCAAGGTACCAAGCCTGAAAAGGGAGAGAACAACATCCCTGGACCCGCTGAACAAGGGGGTGTAAGGCTAAAGCAAAAAGAAGAGGACCCAGGGGGTCCCCTTGTTGAACCCCGGTAGTAGCCCCGAGGCAAACATCCCCGACATATAACCTGGCAGGTTGAGCGTAGAGGAATTGAACCCATGGGGCAATCGAAGGGCACCGCAGACTAACCTCCCGTAAAAGAGCCGTTCTATCCACAAGGTTGAATGCGTTAGAAAAATCCACCGTAAGCATAGCCATAGCCCCGTCTGAGTGGAAAGAATTAAGGTACCTGTTTGCACTGTGGAGCATAGCCTCTGCCCCATTTGGGATCCCCACCCCGAACTGGAAATCCTCGAGATATGCAGCCATTTTTTTCTTGACTTTATGCATAGCTACTTTGGAGACCAGCCTCCTCCAAATAGCACCTACAGCGATTGGCCTAATCCCATTATCAGGCTTGAGCAGGGGAGTCAGGGGAGCCGAGGCAACGAACTCGGCGAGGACTTTGGGACAGTTTTCCCCCAACCACAGGTTTACAACATCCGTAATGGCCGAGGCAAGCCCTAAAGCAGTTGCAGAACCTTCTCCACACATGGCGTCAAGAAGGTGCTGGGCCCGAAGGCCATCTCTCCCACAAGAAGTCCCTTTCGGGAAAGATTGGATGTGCCGCAACACACAGTCTTTATCAACCACTAATGCAGGCTTGGAAAGCAAGACTGACGGTAAAACCGGTGGAGGCAAGTCCGGGTGTTTATCCTTTAAAGCATTTAAAGTAGAGTCATTCAGAGGTGCAACACCTGACGAACACAACACTTTTACAGCCGCGGTGAAATGCCCGTCTGCAACCTTCCGCAAACACTGCCTAACATTGGAGCTTATAGCTGAATCCCCATCCCGAGCCTCTTTCCCAGAACTCGACTCCACTCTAGGGGAATCCAAAAGGGAAGAAACAAGCTCACTGAAACCAGAACCATCTTTCCAACTAGCAAGGGCTTGGTTGATGCTGCTGGATTGGAGGGACTTGCGATTCCCTGACCTACGTTCCTGGCGACAAGAAGGTCTAACAACCCGAAGCGTGCAACGAGGTAAAAGGAGAAGCTTGACCCACGCATCTACAGAACCTGGAGCCGCAACAACCCTACGCAATGTCGAGGACAACACCTGCGCGAAAGCCAAACGACAATTGGGTGGGATACTCTTGACCGTTTTAATAGGCAAAGATAAGACACGCTCTAGCAAGACAACATCCACCGGCATTACACCTGAAAGATTGGTCGCCACGTCTACCGAGGGCCTGCATGGCTTTGGGATACCCACTACCCGATCAACACCTACGTCCGAACCCGGAGCAAAAGTAGAGATGCCATCGGAATGGTGACACCCCCTACTAAGAGCATGCAACATCATACACCTCCCACAGAGCCATTGGTTAAACATGAAAGACGATATAAGGTTACGAGTGGAGAAGAAGATGGAATTTATTGATAAGCTTGTGGATGATAAGAGGATTCCTAATGTTGAAGAATCAAAACTATGGTTTGAAACTGTAAACCAGCTTCTATACTACAAGAAAAAATGTGAAGTAAAATGGAGAAAAGAATGCCCCATATGAGAAAGAGGAATCTAATTCTTACTGGAATTTCATAAATTGAACATAGTAGAGAATTTGGAGGACTGGATTCTGCTTTGTCAGTATAGTGCTAGTTGTATGAGTTTCATGGTTTGTATGTTAGTATGGTTGTTATGTTTTAGCTCCAAATTCAGATGCTATGGCTTGTCATTAGCTCTATTTTGGATGCTTTTCATGTAGTTTGGTATTGAGCTAATATATTTTTCACCTTTGCACCAAAAAATTATATGAAACATTTTTTGTAAACACAATATATATGAAATATGATAAAACTTCGCCTTAGCCGCTAATACGTGAGTCTTGGTTATGCCACCACTCCTCGCCTCACACTATTTATAACCTTGATACATCAAAGGAATTCCAAAAATTATGGCATAACCTCATATATATATGAATATATGATAGAATTGAAACATTTTAATGATCTGCAAGTAATGGTCTCGACACTTCTGGTAAATAGATAACTCATAAATGACTGTCTAAGAAAGTGAACAAAACCAAATTTACATGCCACTTATGTACAATTTTCAAAGTGCATATACAATTCGTTCATAATATTAGCTTTTGTTTCCTGTGATATATGTATGTTTTGAAGTACGACGAATCTTACAGAATAGAAATTGTCCCCATTAATAAAAACAGCAGTCTATTCTTTCAAGACGTGGACATGATATGTTACATAAGTACATAACTCGCATATATGATAGAATTGAAACATTTTAGTGATTTGCAAGTACTAGTCTCGATGCTTCTGATAAATACATAAGTACATAACTCGTAAATGTCGGTCTAAGAAAGTGAACAGAATCAAATTCACTTGCTAATTTTTGTAAAATTTTGTAAAATGCGGACAATTGGTTCATTGTGCATGAGATAAGCTTTTGTTTCGTGTTGATATATTTATGTTTTGATTAGGAAACTTAAAGAATAGAAATTGTCCCCATCAATAAAAACAGCAGCCTATTCTTTCAAGACGTGGACATGATATGTTATATATCCAGTGAAGCCTTTGGGCCTCTTATCTGTACCTATTGCATAAGACTAATGAACATGTATTTATTGGGCCTGTTAACTGGGTCATGCATTTTAAATCGTCTTGGTTATTAACTTATTGGTTGTCAAAACTCAAAAGTCCCATTACGTTGCAAAACTATGCCAAAATTCAATGGCTATCGTTTAAAGTTTAAATTAATGAAGAACATATAATTGGGTTTTAGAGAAATTCACTACTGATGTGGAGACTGATCCCCTTCAAGTTGCTCGAGATAGACAACTTTGAACAATCGAGGTGGAGACTGATTCATTGATGTTGTATTGGTCACTATGTACAAATACACCTATATTAAAGACTAGTTCGTGGTCTTTTTTTTTTTTTTTTTTTTTTTTTTAAAAGTGGAAATTCTTCAAGCCAAGTAAAATGCCCCAGCTCACACTATGCTAATTGCTAAGGGCCAATGTTTTATTTTCAATAGAGTAAGCTTTGCAATACTAAAAGAGGTAGCGGCGCAGCTTGTGGCCCGTTTACCTGCATGCCACTTGTAAATTTAATTTGAAAACTAGTATTATACTTTGTTTTGTTTGAAAAAAAAATAAAAAAAAAAAATAGGACATATCATCAATAATTCTCGTGTAGTTGGATTCTTGCGCATCTTCAAGTCTGATAAATACAATTCATGTTTATTTATCAACAATCTAACACTAGATGCAACGGAGGGAGGTCTTAGTGTCTTACCCTCACCTTCATCCATCACGCGCCACCTTCATTGTGACTGGCCCCTCGTGTGTCACACAAGGAAATCATTAACTTTGTTTTGGTTTGTTAGCGTGTGTATATTTTTTATAAAGTGAGTTTTTTTAATGGTTATGACTATTGAAACTGAAAGGTGAGGGGAGTTGTAATATGCGGAATGAAGATGTGACGCTGATATGAAAATGTTAAAAGTGGTGACCATGTCTAACCTAAAACGACTAGCCGCATGGAACATTTTACAGAGTAGTACGTTTAGAGAAATAAGTGTTATATTAAAAACCAGAAGGACTGAAACTAACATTATGAAAGTTGGTACACGCGCGCGGTGGGAGTTTAGTGGTGAAAGTTGAAATAAATCAAGCGGCACATCAAAAAGAGTATTGTGTATTTCATCATATGGCCTACGATTTTCCGGTCAAATCGTCGCTCCAATTTCTTTCCTTTTCAATCTCTTCCTGCAACTGGTATATACGAACCCCCTTCTTTTAATTTTTCATATTTGTTTATACTTATTATTTATTAAGTCACCTAGGGTTTATGCTAGGTTTTTTTTAATTCACTCTGGGGATTTAATTAGATGTAGATACAAAGTTTGTTTCTTATAAAATAGAGGAGGGGAATTAATTATCCACCAAACATAGAAAACGCCTTCATATGATATTGTTTTCCATTCTCAAGGAAAAAAAAACGTGTTTTCTATTTTCCCTTGTTAATGTAGGAAATGCATTTTTTTTTTCTTTTCTAGAGAGTTTGATTGTAAACATTTTATTTGAACGCAATTTGTATTTTCCTTGTTTGATTGTTTATAGTCCGCCTTATATGACCTCAGCCTCAATGTTTTAATGTTCAGGCCAGTGAAAATTTACGTGCAATGGCTGAAACAATTGATTTAACTGGAGATGGAGGTGTTATCAAGACGATTATCAGGAGACCCAAACCTGATGCCGTTGCTCCTTCTGAAAGCCTTCCTCTTGTTGATGGTACTCTAACCAATATCATAACTCTCTAAAATTCATATGTAGATGTTGCCGTAAATAATACTAATCTATACATACACCGTCTAGCCGTCTACCATTTTTTTTGCATCCACTTTCTGTAACTTGTTTTCCGTATGTTCGTGCTCGTTGGATGTGTTAATATTCAGCATATGGGAAATGTATTGTATTGTGATTAGAACTTAAGAGTGTGGTCACTTACCTTATTTGTTTAAATTAACAGTAATATCATTAAAATATGCAGCATGTCTATATGTTAAGATTGCTATGTCATCTATTTGTGTCGATGTTACTTTTATATGATATCTATGTTTGCAAAAGTTGATGCAATGTCTCCAAAACATATCCGTGACGGCACAAACACCATCCTTTCAAAGTCTTGCAACTTTTATAATTTCAAAGATTAAGCTCTTTGACTGCTGAGGTTTTATGAACAAAATGAACTCTTTGTTGCTGACCTACCGGCAGTTATTGTTTTTTTTCCTGCTGCCATTTAGTTGTCTGCATCATGATGAACAGAATCAATATTTAGAGTTATGATATTTGCTGATATCCGTATACATGCTGCGTGCTGCTGCAATATCTTGCTATTTTCTCTTAACTGCATTATAGTATTGCCATATGTGGACTAAGATAACTCGAAGAGGGATCAGAAATCCAATGTATTTCTGCAAATTCTAGGCAGTGGTGTGGTTTCTACTTGAAATCTGATTGTATTCTAGTGTTTTGGTCCCCTAACCAACTGTAGTTAATTGTATGCTGGATAACACAGTAACACTAGACCTTTATTACTGAGAATCGGTTCTTATGGGTTCTGTTTTGACTGTTGGCAGTGCATTATGAAGGAACTCTGGCTGAAACAGGTGAAGTTTTCGATACTACACATGAAGACAACACAATTTTCTCCTTTGAAATAGGCAAGGGCTCTGTCATAAAGGCTTGGGATGTTGCTCTCAGAACCATGAAGGTTAATACTTTTTCTAAAAATCACGACTCATCTTTTCTGATGAGTTACTAACACATCTTTAACGTTTAAATCAGGTTGGGGAGGTTGCTAAAATAACCTGCAAGTCGGACTATGCCTATGGCAGTGCGGGGTCTCCGCCAGAGATTCCACCAGAGTAACTACTTCATAAACTTTTGTCCAAGTCTAATCTTTGTAGAAATCCAGTTTTAGTATATTATTGCTTTGCATACTTCACTACGTGATTATTAATTGACATCAAATACTGCAGTGCAACTCTTGTTTTTGAGGTGGAGCTGCTAGACTGCAGACCAAGGAAAGGTTCTAGCGTGGCTAGCGCCTCAGATGAAAGGGCTAGACTAGAGTAAGTTCTGCTTTTTCTTCATTGTATTGCTTCTTGTGGATACTCGCATACTTTAATTGATCTCTGAATCAACATCGAGTTATTCATCTTGTTCTTAATTTTATTCTTTCTTGGTACTCACATGAATAAACGTATAAATATGACTAGTGAGCTGAAGAGGCAAAGAGAATTGGCAGCCGCACAAAAGGAAGAAGAGAAGAAGAAGCGAGAAGAGGCAAAAGCAGCAGCTGCAGCTCGTATCCAAGCCAAACTGGATTCCAAGAAAGGCCCAGGAAAGGGTAAGGGCAAGGGAAAGTAGCCGTTGGCGTTCTTCTGTCACTAGCTTCCATCATAACTTAATCATAATAGATCTTGTTAAGCATGCATCAACTTTTAACCTTCCAGTACCTATAGACTTGACTGAAACTTAAAAACTGCAGATGCGTATGATATTTAAGTCCTAGATCTTATTTGAATACTTGAAGATACGATACTCCGTTATTAGGTGCACGTGGCTCACTTTTCATTTAAATGTGAACAAGACTTGCATTAACTTGAGATCTGTCAGAAAAATAAATATCTTCATACACCCACCACAAGGTACAAGTAACCGATCAATCTTTTGTTCTGGGCAGAGTCAATTGCTGATTACAATCATATGATTTCAAAGCTTTTTAGTGACCTAGAAAAATGTCACAACTTGCACAAATGGAGTCGAAATCTAGTTAAAACATAATCAAAGGTCCCATCACGATTTTCATTTAAGGAACCAATATTCTCGATAGGGTTTTAGATCAAAACCGCCACTGAATGGAGTCAGTTTTTTTGTAGCAGAACCAATTCTCCCATAAAAAAGTGATTATGGTTTCTAGTTGCAGACTTGCAGTCTTTCCTCATTCTATTTTTTCGCCATGTCAGGCCAGCTTGAGCCTTAAAACTTATTAGGCTAGTCATAGTGGTGACCTATATTGCATCATCTTTCCGGTTGACACCTCAGCTTTCTCTCTTTTCAACCCATATTCACCTCTCTCATCACAGTGGCAACCCATATTAAAATCGGTACAAATTTGCAAATGTTTCTTTGTTTCACTTCGGTCGAAATTGCGAATGATATTCAAATGATTCCACCGGCGATCGATTTGGCCACATTGGCCACGACCGATTTCAAAATCGATCGATCCATAGTCATGATCGATATAATCCGACCCATTGCTACTAGCATTATGATAGATATACTGAATGGTTACATACTTCTACATAATGACACTGGTTTTCACTGGAATAGATATAATCTACTTATCTATAGCCATTTGTTTACACCCATAACAAGTTTAGGAGACATACTGTAAATCTTGTTAGCTCTCTTAATATGCATTTACCCAAGGACCCTAGCTTTCTGATGCATGTAACTGTTCCAAATATGTTCATTCTGCTAACATTTCAACAATGCCAAAAGCTAGATAGGTTGAATGTGCCAAACCGTAAGCTAATCATCCATCATTCCTCTGTTCTCGTGCCATGCTGATCCGATTGTGAACTTACAAACTGGGCAGATTTCATGTTGCTATTTAGGTCTGCATGAAACTGTAACAACCTGCACACATATAGATTCAAGCAATTACTATACAGTTCTTAAATACAGGAGAACTCTAAATGAATCCATGCCTATTAAAGGGGAGAATCGGTCAAAAGTATGCGATCAATATGACAGTCCTTGTTGCAAGCATGGTAAGCTACCAACAATGGTGCCTATCTTTAATGCTACAAGCAAACTGTGCAAGTCAAATCATCTGTTCTTGAAATTTCATTTTGTAAGGGTGAAACAAGGCTTATGATGAAGTTGAGTGTTTATCAAATGTGTAGCAATGTCGACGTAATATAAGAAAGGAAAGATAATATATCTGTGGCTGAAGATGAACCTAGTTCCGTATCTTAGCTGCCGCTATCATCAAAACTGGTATCAAGATTCATATCCTAAGTATTATGATGCATTTCCACTGGCACATAGGGATTAATTTTGTAACTAGACAGTGTTCAGTTATCATTCACAATTTGGGAAATTTCGCAACAGAACGTGGGCAGACTCTTTTGGGAGACCAATTTTAGCCTTTTAGGTAAGTCCATATTTTTGGATATAGGTGATCACTTATAGGCAGATCCTATTAAAGTATTTCCATATGATAATGGCATGGGTTATATTAACGGGGGTACTTTTTTTATTCTAACGGGGGTTTGACTTTTTTGGCATTTTGTGACTTTTTTTTTTTTTTTTTTTTTTATTTTTTTTTTATTTTATTTTTATAATTTTGTTTATATCAAAAAGCTATAAACCTGAAAGTGCGGAACAGAAAATATAAAGTTTAATAAGTCAAACTGTTAAAACTGTCAGAAATACGGAACAGAAACTGGGCTACGCTGGAAAATAATAGGGGACAAAGGGGAGACAAAAGGACTGACACCTTTGTCCCCCGTCTTTATAGGGCATCCCATGATAATATACCACTTTCAGAACATCTAGAGCCGAAAAGAAATAACAGGCTATAAAGATACTGAATATGGTACAGGACGGTAAACGTGGACACCTATAACTCATTAATCTTGTACTTCTGAATAGGGAGAGAATCCACATCTTGTACACTCATTAAGCTAGCAGTTGGAACATTATCAGCATCCACTGCTCCTAAAGTTTCATAATCTGCAATAGCGTAAATATATTTAATTAAATAATGGAACACCACCTAAAAGCTCCAAGGTGTTTCAACACATTTTTGTCATGACAGAACAAATTGAGGCTTACAAATTGAGGTTCACAATGACCATATCATGTGAGTAGTTTTTACTTTTTTATACGGAGTATTACACTTTAGTGCAACTTTATGTAACTTCACACAAGGTAAAGGTTCACGTGGGTTCTAACACACTGCACTTTTCTCTCTATGTTTAAGTAAACTGAATACAAAATTACAATGAATGTGATGATAGATGCTGAAGATAAATGTACACGATGGTATTGATTACACTTGGCTTTGCGACGAAAAACATAGATAATAACACTTGTTTTTTTGGGTTTCTTTGTGTCTACTTATGCTTCGTTTGATAATCGTATATATATATATATATATATATATATATATATATATATATATATATATATATATATATATATATATATATATATATATATATATATATTTATTTTTTTTTTTGTTGAAAGAAAATGTAATTCATCTAATGATCGTAGTAATTTCATTTCAAGCTTATAAGAGGCTTTAATGTTTTATTACCTACATTTGTCCTCGTCAGGTTTATATAAACTTATATAAGTCTCAAATATTTTATCATCTATAGATGTCCGAATCAGGTCTACATAACTAGGATCCACACCTTATTAGACACATGAGCTTCGTGCACATCACACGCTAAGATGCGATGATTATGATACCGTTTTTAATGCCCGTAAAATCGAAAGCAATGAAATACTTGAATATCTTTCCGGTTCAACAAAAACTATGATGAAATGAAATCAGATTGTGGGTAACCACAACTTCACATGCTTGCAAGAGTTTGACATGATTTAAAATACGATCCCTTTCGTATTGGCAACTATCATCATAAATGAGAGTAGGACCGTTTCGGATTCTGGTTTGGTTTTATTCGTTACTGCCATGTGATCTTTCGACAATGGTATCTTAGAAATCATGAAATAATTGTTTTGTAATATCATGGTCAATTCTAAAGTCTAAAGTATAAACAACAAAATTCATGTGAAGTTTTAAATATTTTACAGGTATGTTAAATTGTCAAGAGAATATAGAACGTACACACTCGTGCAAGCATATCATCATTAAACATGACAAGAATGATGTTGTTTGCTGGATTATTTATTCTAAGAAGTTCATCATAGAGGTGTTTCCTGACTCTAACTTTAGCAACCTTGACTCATATGCTCGTATTACTTTTCCGTACCAGTTACCATATGTTTATTACCAATAAATTTTGAACAGTGAAGGTGTTCCCGCCTGGATGAACGGCATGAGATCACTCTAACAAATTTCCATGGTTGATTATAGGTTCCAAACTCAAATATGTTCGTAAAAACTAGTGATGTCAAATATAGCAACACCAGTATTGAAGTTAACCAAAAAAGAGCAAGATTTGATCAACTGGTTAACACCCTTACCTCTGTCTAGGTCAAGAGTTCGATCCTCACCTTTTGCAAGGCCGAAGGTCCTTTTCTACCTTTAGTAGAACCGGAAACAGCCTCTCTACCTTAAGTAGGGGTAAGGCTGTCTACGTCTCAACCTCCCCCATACACCGTGGAATACGGTATTTGGAGTTACTTTTTTAACATTGAACTTAACCAACCACGCACTTGGTTATTACTAAAAAAATCAGTGCGATTGTCCTCAAATGAGTGCAATCAACATACACAAGAAATAGTTGTCCCCAAATGGATGCAACTGAAGAATACAACAACTCACATACAAATAACCTCATTACCACTCTCAATACTACCAGATTAAAACTAAAACCAGACGAAAATGATCAAGATGATCAATTTAAACAATACTCAAAAGATTGAGAGAAAGACTTGTGTGTGACAAGCGAGCAAATATAGCCTGAGAAGTTACACTCAAATCTCTGCAAACAAAAAATAGACCAAAGAGACACAAAAGATATAAAGTATTATAAGTTCATAATATTAACCCCCAGTACTTTTTACCAGAATGAGTTTGCCACACATATTTCAACACCCTTTCTTAAACTCATACTGCAAACATATCAACGAAGTTCAAATTTTAGCACAACTGCCTATGTTGTGTAATGGTCAATTCCTTAGTAAAGATATTTGATACTTGATCAGCAAAACTAATTTTAACAGTTTTGATTACCTAAGAAGTAACTTTTTCTCTAACCGCATGAACATCTATATAAAAATGTTAGTTTTCTAATGAAAAACTAGGTTAGCAACAATTTGAAGTGCAGATGTACTATCACAGTAAAGAGTAACTAGTAACAAACCCTCTACTTTCAAGTATTTTAAAAGGTTCACAAGCGACACTACCTTTCAAGTGGTAGAAGCCATGCACCTATATTCTGCCTCAACTGAAGACTTTGAAATAGTTGCTTGTTTTTCACTTTTTCATGATATCAAATTATCACACAAAAACCATACACTCATTTTATAGACACAAAACACTTAGGCTAGTCTGCATCTCAAAAATCATACAAACCAAGCTTGTTTCCTATATCTATTTGAATTCCACAACCTGGAGACAACTTCAGATATCTCAAAACTCTTAATGCATCTAAGAAATGAGACTGCAATGGAGAATGCATGTACCGACTCAAACAGTGTACTACATATGAAATATTAGGCCTTGTCACTAACAAGTATGTAAGCTTGCCAACAAGTTTTTGCTACTCACTCAAGTTTTTGAGGTTCTTATCCTTTTCAGTTTCACAAGGATTCAAGACTATATCCTGCTGCATAGGAGTTGCAGTAGGTTTACATACAAGTAAACCATACTCACACAACAAATCAATACAATACTTCCTTTTGTGACAAACACAAACCATTTTTGTTTTACAAAATTTCCGTACCTAGAAAATATTTAAGACTTCCCATTTTTATTTATTTATTTATTTATTTATTTTAACTTAAAAACATTTTTAAACTTCTCAATTTCATCATTACTATTACTAGTAATGACTGTATCATCCAACTAAACTAACAAAGCAAGAATTTCTCTATTTCGTCTTTAACATATAAAGAATAATCATTCATACTTTGATTAAAACCATTTTCTCTTACAGTAGTGGTTAATTTATTTATTTATTTATTTATTTTAACTAAATTTCCGTACCTAGAAAATATTTAAGACTTCCCATTTTTATTTATTTATTTATTTATTTTAACTTAAAAACATTTTTAAACTTCTCAATTTCATCATTACTATTACTAGTAATGACTGTATCATCCAACTAAACTAACAAAGCAAGAATTTCTCTATTTTCGTCTTTAACATATAAAGAATAATCATTCATACTTTGATTAAAACCATTTTCTCTTACAGTAGTGGTTAATTTCCCTCCAGTGTGTAAGAGTTTGTTTAAGACCATAAAAAGACTTAACATATTTACAAAGATTTATTTCATTTTCATCATTATACGAGAGGGTAAAGGCATATACACATCATCATTTAAATCCTCAAAACAAGAATGCATTATTAACAGCCAGGGGCGGAACTAGGAGCCAAGTTTAGGGGTAGCGAAATACGAAAATTTGTTTAGGGGTAGCGAAAATTTGTTTCAGGGGTTGCGAAATCGCCAAAAAAATGGCCAAAAATCGCCAAAAATGACCAAAAATTCCACTACCGGGTAAAAGTTCAGGGGTAGCGACCGCTACCCCTGAACTACATGTACATCCGCCCCTGTTAACAGCTAACTGAAACAAAGACCAACAATCATGCTCTAACCATATTTTAATGCATATAACAGTTACCTTTTTAACTACAAGATTGAAAGTCTCCTCATACTCAATACCTTCCCTTTGGTTAGACCCTTTTGCCACTAGCATAGCCTTATACCGTTCAATTTCACCAGATGACTTGTAATTTATTTTAAAAACCCACTTGCAATCAATGATTTTCCTATTAACATGTAAATCAGTAAAAACCCATGTATTATTCATATGTAATGCTTCAATTTTACTATTCATAGCATCAACCCAATTCTTACCTTAAGAAGCCTCAAAATAAGACTTGGATTTAGCAGAATTACTAAGAGTTGTTACAAAGCACAGATTCACTTAAGACAATTTAGAATAGTTTGCATGTTTTTTAATACCATGACTTTTAATACTTTCTACAACAAAGTCATTTAATTTTAAAGGCAAATTACTTACTCTGGTTGACCTCTTCAGTTGAACTTGGGAACTTCCTCACTGTTAGTGTTTGTGAAAGATTTAGAACTAGACTAGAACCAGTGCCCTCAGATGGGTTATTTTTATCACCTATGTGGGTTGTTGTGTTAGCTTCTTCATGAGCACGATGTTAACTGCCATGATTTGTTGAAGCTAGACCAGTACCATCACCAACAGGTGTGTCCACATATTCATCATAGGGACTTTCAAAAGGATTTTCATTTATTTTATTATTGAAAAATTAGTATTTAATTCTGACTAACTTTGACTAAAAAACTATTTTTCAATATTTTCACACTCTATTGAAGACTTCATTTTAAAAGGATAAATTGTTCATAAAAGGCAACATCTCTTGAAAAGAAAACAGTTCTACTTTCAGGGGTGCTTGGTTGGGGGTAATGGGGGGTGGAGAATGAGAAAGCTAATGATTAAACATGCCTGAATATAACTAGAGAATGCAATCATTATTTAGTATTAGGTAATGGGGCATTACCAAGTAAATTGGGAGGTATGGTAATTATTATCCACCAGCAGTAGCCACCACCACAACCACCACCAGCCACCACCACCACCAGCAGCTATGACCACCACTACCAGCAACAGCAGCAGCAGCCACCACCACCAGCAGCAGCCACCACCACCAGCAGCCACCACCACCACCAGCGACCACTATTAGCAACCACCACCACCACCACCATTAGCAGCCACCATTAGTAGCCACCACCACTAGCACCGGCCACCACTATCAGCCACAACCACCACCACCGCCCACCACCACCACCACCAGCCACCAACATCACCACCAGCCGCTACCACTACCACCACCACCACCACTAGCAGTCACCACCACCACTAGCCGCCACCACCACCACTAGCCACCGCCGCCACCACCACCACCACCAGCCACCACCAAAGATAATCTCAAAGATAATGATAATCTCATTCCAAGCACCATCAAAGATAATGATAATCTCATTCCATTCCTTTGCATTCCCTTTGCATTCTCTTTGCCTTTCCCTTTCTCAATCCCTATTTTGAACCAAACGCACCCTCAAATTTCAATAATATACAACTAGTAAGCTTTTTTGACACTTGCAGTTAAAACACACTCAGTCCATATAGGAAGAGGAATTCTGCCTGAAACATAAGACTCCTAGCAACATTCAACAAATTCAACAAATGTCTATGTTTCATTTCCGCTGTGCCATTTTGTTGTGGGGTGTGGGCATAAAATGTTTGATGAATAATACCTTTTTCATTAAAAAATGTTGACATTTAATTATTTACTAACTTTGTCTCATTATCAAATCTAAAAACTTTTACATTTTATCGAATTGATTAAAAATAAGTTTAATAAAAAAACCAACTTTATCTTTAGATTTTACCAAATAAATCCATACAACCCTACTGTAATCATCAACCACGGTTAAAAAGTACTTATGCCTTTCTTGAGATGAACAAGTTCACCAACACTGTCACACCCCCAAGATCGGGTCCAGCGGAAGCATACATGTAGCTGGGGTGTAACTCAATTGGTATTACAACACAAGTTCAAAAATGGTTTTCACTTCAATCATTTAGAATAAAATAGTTAAGTCAAAAATATTGTATTTACATCGTTAAAAGTAGTGCGGAAGTAGGCCCTTAAAATAGTTTAAAACGGTCCCCATATAAATAATCAGAGTCTTCTATGACCATGCCATGCTCTGCCAAAACCTCCTGTAGCGTGCCATAGGTTAAACCTGAAAATACATGCTAAAGTGTCAACACGAGGTTGGTGAGTTCATAGAGTTTGTTTAACAAATAAAGTCTATAGAAAAATGATCACACAGCAAAGGCATCGTAAATCCACTCAGTTACAAGTCCCGCCATAAGAGACTTGTAACCTGTGTGTTTACAACCCACTGCTAAAATATAGTTGCATGTTTAGTAGTCAAGTACCCGCGGTCATAATAAGTCACAATATAAGCACCACCTATATAATAATGTATGCCATGCAAAGCCCCTAATTAAATAATATGCGTCCCGTAACATGGTGGACGAGAGGTTGGCCGACCTCTAATAGCGCTATCCATACTACTAATAGGCGTCGAACAATGCGAATGTACGAACAGTACATCATACAACTATTATATAAGATTAAGAACGCTCCGAACATGGGAGACTTAGCACGCTCCACCAATAAGGCGAGACTTTAGGGTTAAGAACGCTCCACCAAAAATGGCGAGACTTTAGGTCATAGTACATACGGTACATTAAGTTCAAAAATCCAAGTCGAGTTCAATAGTTCAAAACAAGTTATAAGGTCAAATGAGTTCAAAGAGTCAAGTAGTAATTTATGTAAAAACGAGCATGTATTCTCCCCCAAAACGTTAACAAAACAATTTAAAAGAATAGGGGCTATGACTCACCTGGTGCGATAGCTACGATGATAAAGTGGATACACAGAAATGAGGTTCGATCTCAAACCGCAACCTAATATGAATGATAGTGATCGACTTAGATCATGAAATGATGTTATGAATGTCCATGCACATGTTTCCTATACCACTCTACTCTTTGAAAAATACTTGTTGTTATCAAAAATATACATTTCCAAGACTTAGGAAAAATATGGCTATTAGAAAAATAAAGCTAGTTGCAATATATATACTTATATATATATCGTATGTATCAATGTTCGTGTTGAAATCCTCGGGTTGAAATCCTTGAAATAACGCCTCGTAGTGATAAAATATACTTGTAATAACTAATACTTCATTAGTTATAAAATTGGGTACTTGGTTAATATTTCTAGAAAATCTAGAATTTAGTACGTAGTGTTATTATTATTTTTAAAAGCTGCCAATTATAGAGGATTTTTGCCGATATTGAAACGTGAATATCTTTGTCGTTATTAGTCCGTTTTACTTGTTCTTTATATCCACGGTTACGTCTTAGTATGTAGTAATATATTTTGGAAAGCTTGGCTCCTCCGGGTTACGTCTAAAGCCTCTTTTTATCCAACGAAAAACGTCCAACAGCAACAATTTTTCCGGAAAATAGTTTTCGTCAATAAACTTGCAAAAATCATAACTTCTTCGTTATAAACTCTTTTTAATCCGTTCTTTCGCCTACGGATTCGTTTTTGAAACTATTTTCTAAAAATTTTGCCAAAGTTTCCTTTGTATGTACTGATTTTCCAGAATTTAACAAAATAGGACAGTAGGTATATATAAGTGTTACAAATCCATTTCCAAGGTTCAAAACTAGTTTCTACATCAACCAAAACTCTTGCAAACTCCACAAATCTATACTAAACCTTCCATACACCTTCTTAGGGTGCCATGGGTTCCTAATGACTAGTAATCAAGTTAATTTAACAAGGGAACACCTAAATCACAATCTAGGGTTTGTATGTTCAAAAAGTATACAAAAATAAAGTGGTATAACTAGTTTGTGCATGAAATTAAGCATGAATACCATAAGATACATATGTTAATTAGATGAAAACATGAAAATAAATTTGAATACTCACTTTGAAATAATAGGTGGTGAGATGATGAGAAACCTTGGATTACTTGTGTTTTTGTTTTATGATTCTTGATTAGGATGATGAAATGAACAACTTTGATGCTTTGTACTTTGGAAAATCATCCCTTGATCATGGTGTATGAATTTGGGTCGTGGGTTTGAGTGGGGAAGAAGAGAAAACAAAATTTTCTTGTGTTTTGATTTGTAAAATAAGTTAAATGTGTAGTTTTAGGTGTTTTTGTACAAAATATATAATTTCAATGGCATTATGGTAAATAAGTGGTGAAGTTCAAGTAACATGGGGAGGGGGCTGCACATGTATGGATGAGTATGTAGGAAGCTTGGTGATATCTGGTTCACGGAGTCGGTTTTGGTTCCGTTAATCGCTAACCGTAAAGTTTTAAATCGCGAAACGTAAATTCGGGCATCGTAAAAATATGAAACTTGAAAGAATGACTAAACTTGTCAAAATACTCCATAATAAAATATAAAATGAATGGTAAGTTCCATCGGGTTGCTTAAACGCTGTTAAAACTGGAAACGTGGGTTAAAAACGCGTAATTCGCGTAAAACGCTGAACTGAAAAACGTAAAATTCCAAAACTTTAAGAATTGTCGTAAAATGAGAGAAAATCATATTTTTATTGTTTATAATGATTTATGGGCATATCGGGATGCCGGAAGGACATTTAAACCTGAATGTAAATCTCGGACACGGCTTCGTGATTTTTGCATAAATGATCCGGCGAGCGCCAAACTCTCGAATTACCGTCAAAATAGTTTAACTTATGAGAATGTGAAATAAAAATTTCGGACATGAATAGTGTTTTGTGAATAGTAAAAGTGAATAGTAACTTTCCGAGATAAAAATTGGAATTTCGACGTTTGAAACAGGACATGAAATTACGAGTTGTGACAAACACTGGTAGACTTATGATCACTCAAAGGAATTGATTCTCTTGTTTGTTTAGCCTTGTAACATATGTCACAAGAAAAAATATGTTGATCATATATAAGACCAAGTGTAAACAAAACATGGTCAAAGGGATGACCAAGTCTGCTATGCCACAATAGTTAAGAAACATAACAGAAAAATATATAATTGGATAGACCAACACAAGAGTTACCACTTTGTTTCACATTAAGCAAGTTTAACCACCAAACTCATTACTAGTCCCCTACAGTTTTGAACAGCCTCACATCCTGAATATAACACTTATATCCATCGAAAACCAACAAACAATTTACTATCCTTAATCAACTTATGAACAGACAAATTACTAGTACAATATTCTTAAAGCACTAAAACATCAAACAGAATCGCATTATTAGTTAGTCTTAAATTACAACAGTTTTAATATGAGCAAGAGTCCCATTAGGATAACTCAACAATTAATTTTAGACCAAAAATATCAATTACATTAAACATATCTTTAGTGAAAATACTTAAATGTTGATTGGCTCCAAAATCTTCGATCCAACCCATAGGCAAATTATAGACGTAAGAACTGGTTTGAGTACATAATGGGTTTTCAAAATGTAAGTTAAAAGACACAATGCCATTTAAAAAACTTGACTTCATACCTACCATATTAGCACTGGCATTTCCAAAGGGTTTTTCATTGATAAGAGAAAG
This sequence comes from Artemisia argyi, assembly GCA_030686995.1. Lineage (NCBI taxonomy): Eukaryota > Viridiplantae > Streptophyta > Magnoliopsida > Asterales > Asteraceae > Artemisia > Artemisia argyi. Next base: position 156,347,920 of record CM060709.1, on the reverse strand, counting down.
AAATTTCTTCATTTGTTCTTCTGTAAATGATTAGTCAAATGTGCTAGAAGTATTTATGTTTACGTATGCGGTGCCATTGAAATTTCTACCAACATCAGATTGTTTAGCAAGATTTGGGTTCTTTTTAAACCAACAGGATATCCGATAA
>CM060709.1:156320130-156347272 GCA_030686995.1 Artemisia argyi | reverse complement strand
AGCTGACTTCGTCACGGATCACAAATCCCTGATAAAGAAGGCTAATGAATCTTTTGAGCAAATCGATGTTTTGGAAAACCTAAATGATTCTCTCTTCGAAGCTGTTATGACCACTGATATTATGTCCATCATTTTACAAACATATTCTGTTCAAGACGATGAAAGACTGAGAGCTGAGACCTCTGAAATTGTTTCCAAATATGAAAATGCTCTTGTAAAACTTGAAAAAGAAAACATGTCATTTTTCAAACAACTTGATCGAAAATCAGAGGAATGCAAGTATGACAAATTGTCGTATGAGCATGCCTACAAGGACATGAAAGAGCAAAATGATCTTTTGAGAGCTCAGCTTGTAAGGATTAAAGGGAAGGGTGTGGAAACTAAGTTTGCAAAACCATCGAATTCGGAGAAACCAAACGTTTCAAACACGGTTCAAAAACCAAAAATATCAATTTCACGGTTTGCTCCAAAAGTCGATGAGAATAAGGATTTGTCAAAACCAGTCACTCAACAACCCTTGCCCAAGGAAAAGGTAATGGAAAAGATCGTTGAAAAACAAAAATTGTTTGTTGAAAGAAACAATAATGTGATTTCACCTGGCTCTTCTAGGAATAGTACACCAAATGTGACCACAAAATCTGTAAAGGAATCTGTTGGTTCTAATGACATGGTCCAAAATCACCATCTAGAAGAAGCTAGAAAAAAGGCACAACGTCGAAAAGACGGAATTTTAGGCTCAAAACCTAGTGTGATGAATTCTACAAGATTCCAAAGCACTGCTAGTAGTAGTAAACCATTACCTAGGAACAATCAACAAAATACTAGGGATTGGATTGCATCTAAGAGTAGTGACACAAAAGAGAATGCTAGGAATGTAGAATGCAACACAAAGAATTCCAGGGTCTCATCGAACAACAAACAATTTCCAAAAGACTGTAGTGACAAAGTTAAAGTTGCTGTGTTAAACAAGAATGTTGAATTTGTCTGTCCTACATGTCAAGAATGTGTTTTTTCAGCTAATCACGATGCATGTGTTGCACAATTTCTCAAGAAAGGAAAATCAAGTGTCAAGGCACAATCCACTAAGACGCCAAATAGAAACACACCCGTTGATAACAAGAAAATGGATAAGAAACCTAATAGGTGGATATCTAAAGGATGTAGTTTGTCAAAAACTGAGACTTCCGCTGCATCTGATAAGGAAACTACGTCTAAATCTTACCTTAGGTGGATTCCCACGGGAAAAGTTTTTAATACTGTTGGTCTTAGATGGATTCCCACAGGGAAGATTCTTGATAGTTGCACAAAGACTAATGATAGTGTTCATCATCATGATAAGGAAGTTGAAACCACAACAACCGTTGATAGCAAACACCCTCTATGTGAGGAAACATGTACTTCTAACACTGTTATTTGTGCAAACTCTTCTTCTGTGGATGCAGGTACTTGTGAAAGTGATGAGAGTGCATACATCCAATATGGTAAAGAGGAACTTTACGCCAACATCGCATGTGGACATCCTTTTCTAACTCCACTCTTAACCCCACTTTTACTTGTTCAATCTTAATTTTTTTTTCTTTCTTCAATTCTTCTTTGTATATATTTTTGAAATACAAAATAAAAATTTGAAAAACCATAAAAAAAAAACAAAATACAAAAATATAAAATCTTCAAAAATCCAAAAACATTATAAAATCAAAAAATCCAAAAATATTCTTCTCACGACATGTCTCTTGTATAATCGATATTCTGTACGTATCTAGAAATGTCATTCAACAATGATACGGACATGTACAGATGCTTGAGCGAGAGTTCTTTATAATGTTTTTCTAAAACATGTCGTTTCTCAAAAGTTTCTTCACAATGGCTTGTAAGTACTTCAGCTTACAACCCGTGCTTCAAAGTGAAATCTTTTCAAAACTTAAGTCCGGGTATAACAACTCGAAAAGATTTCAATTAAGGACTTAATCAAATGGCTTTTGGACACATCAGTTCAGGACCCGTGCTTCAAAAGAAAGGAAAGTGCTTAATCAAAACAAAGATTTCAAATTTATTTCGAGCACTTATCCTAAAACGAAAACCAAACACCTATCTGGCTTGAGTTTTCTTTAGAAAAACTTTCAAAATCTTTGAGCTCAAGACCATGATTGTTGATCTAATGATAAATTAGATTTTCAAAATTCTCTTACATTTTGAGCACCACATTTTCATGATTTTTCAAAAAGATTTTCAAAATCTATCAAAATCGGTGCTCATCATCAAAATGATTTGTGTACACCTTACAGTGCACAACTCAAGTTTTCAAAGAAAGGAAAGTGTTACGCAAAAATGATTTTCATCAACAAAGTGCACTTATCCTAAAAATGGACACTGTTGTACGCCTCAGTGCGACATTCCTATTCAAACAAAGAGAAGTCTTTGTTTTTCAAAAAACCTTGATGCAAAATTCAACAAATCTGAAACTTCTTTCTCTTTCAGAATTTTGCTTCAAGACGACTCCTTCCCTCTAAACTTTAAAAAGTTTAACATTTCTCAAAAACATATGCGAGTTTTGAGGGGGAGTATTTCTATAACAAAAATTGTTCCGAATTCATGCAACAACAAATCTGTCTATCTCTCCAAAAAGCTTTTTCTTAACCAGCTGTTATCAAAAATATCACGATATGCTATTTTTGAGGGGGAGAAGACATGATTAAAATGTGATCAAAGATGTTTAAAGCTTGTGAGTGAATCTCAAAAGAGCTAGACTCAGAATGTACCAATGAATTGACGAAGCTTAAAATGTCAGTTATCGAAAAGACTTGTCCTGGACGGGTAATAATTTCAAGCTAGTCTAACTAGTGATGTAAGCGTGTCTCGAATAGGACTTGTCTGAGTAGAATGTACCGTATCGAAAGACTTTCTTTGGATTTGACCAGGACGGGTAATAACTTCAAGCTAGTCTAACTAGTGATGTAAGCGTGTCTCGAATCGGTCATGTTCAATGAAAGTGGATCAATTCAAAAAGTGCAAACTCCTCACGCATGTGCAAATTTCTTAAAAACTCATGAGCACATGTGAAGGGGGAGTCCTTCAAAAGAAACAAAAACTCTCAAAGTGTCAACAAAAATGTGTTTATATTCATAAACACTTTGAGAGATTTTCAATCAAAGGTTTCATGGCAATTATAGGATTCAAGGAGTTATAAGGTGACTAAGGTTAGGGAAAACCGTCCTATGATCCGCCATAGCCGGAGGGATCTACCCAAGGACAATTCCAATAGATTAGAATTAGAAGTCCTTAGGTATGATTGAAAAAAGGAGAAAATGATAAAGGAGAAAGAAGGGGTTGAAGAATTAAAAAGAAAAGTTATGAAAAAGGGTGAAAAGAAATAGCCCTCCATATGTTCAACCTTAGGGCAGACACCGGGTTCAATTCATATACTACTGGTTGTTACTAAGGTGACACCGGTATTGAAGATAAAGACGTCATGGACCCAGTGACGCACTGCACTAAACCTTCTAGCCACTCAAGTTCTCTTAAAAGAGCTTGTTTCATTCTCACGGGGAACCGGCATAATCTATCGACCTGTCTCTTAGAGATGGTTGATATTGAAGTAGGAGACCTCTCCCTAATCTCCGCATAGGAAACCAAATGTGCACTTATCGAGTCTAGAGCCCCGAGATTCATCAAAAGATCTCATAGGAACACATGATATTTCTACACTGGTTGTTCATCATTAAGGACGCCAGATGTAAAATTTAGAGTCCTACACAGATCTTAGCAATCTGCCAGAACATTTATGAGATAATTCACACAAGTGTTTCTCAATGATTGAATGGAAACTCCTGCCAGGGTCAACATCAAACAGCCCTGACAGCAGGTCACTTCGGTAATTCTTTATGGGTTACGCTTAGTGTTCACGGTGGTTTCAAACGGTCTACAGTCGTGGAGTGATCCCCAGCGACTCACCCAGTCATTGAGCTACTTAGTAGGTCTCGTAAGCTCTCTCGAGAGTATCTGACATGGGAACGGCCTTGGTAAGGATTAGAAGGAGTCTTCACACTATGCTGTTGACAATCTCTAATTCCTTATCTGTAAGTACCGGTTGATTTATTGCTAACTGTTTTCATGCAGCTATACATCATCTCCATGGCAACAGATTCCACATGCTCATACATGCATCTCGAAGTCAAAGGAAAGTTCTCACAAAGATCAAAGCAAAGCAAGGTTCAAAGAAAGATTCTACGCAATGTGAATGAATCTACAGAAGTAAAGTGACAAAGATCTGTGTAAAAGAACGGGAACTAAAAATGCATGTATCACAAAGACTGAAGATGTATGAGCATGTTGGAATGGCAGACTACCACCAAAGACAAAGAAGTGACGAAAGGCAGATGACTTCACCACAACAACAAAAGAACAAAGAACGATGAAAAGTCAATTATCAAAGATCACAAAGCATGAAGGAACAAAGTCAAATGAAACTATTCTACAAAGACTCAAAGTTCAAGACAACAAGCTTCAAAGTTCAAAGATCAAGATCACAAAAGAGAGATCTCAATGATCACCCCTTAGGGGGAGATTGTTAGCAATAGAAGTGTTGATCATCAATGGAATCAAAGAGAGATCTCAATGATCGCCCCTTAGGGGGAGATTGTTAGAAATAGAAGTGACGATCATTTATTAAGTCATTGAGTCTTGTAACTATAGTGTAATAGTCTTGTAGTTTAGTTAAGGGTAAACGGGCTTGGTTTAATCTAATATTGTATTAGGTTATGTCTAGTTCATTACAAAAGCCCAAGCCCGGCCCATCTTCCTGTCTCACCTATAAATTCCTCCAAATGCTCTCATTTGGAGGTGTTGCTTCTAGGGTTCTCTATGTGTGTTTCCTTCTTTCTCTCTCTAATCTAATACATCTTTCTTTCTCTCTCTAGAAGTTACCATCCACTCTCTCTCTTTCTCTCTCTAGATCTAGCCAAGAATCATATGTGAAATACGTTGTTCTACGGTCCTACAGCGTGGAACATAGAGTCAAGCTGCATATTCTGAAGACTTACGCTTTTATCATTTACCATTCAAAACATTTTGTATACATTTATGTATCATACTTTAGAATCTCATGTTTGTAACTTTGAATTCATTAATCGAATGGTAACTTTTCAAAACGTCTCATTTAGAGTTCGTTTTCTATAACTTGTACTTTGTATTATGAAGTAGCACCCCAGTGACACAGTCTTCCGCTGCGGTATTTTGGGGGTGTTACACAATCATTGAGATCTCTCTTTGTGATCTTTATCTTTGAACTTTAAAGCTTGTTGTCTTGAACTTTGAGTCTTTGTAGAATAGTTTTAAGTCTTTGTTCCTTCATGCTTTGTGATCTTTAATTATTGACTTTTCTTCGTTCTTTGTTCCTTTGTGGTTTGTGATGTAGTGCCATCTGTCTTTCGTCACTTCTTTGTCTTTGGTGGTTGTTCGTCTTTCCAACATGCTCATACATCTTTGGACTTTGACTTTCATACATACGTAGTTCCCTTTCTTTCACTTTGATCATAGTCTCTTAACTTTGTAGATTCCTTTATTTGGCGTAGAATCTTTTGATGAACTTTGTGTTGCTTAGATCTTTGAGAGAACTTTTCCTTAACTTCGTGATGCATGTATGAGCATGTGGAAACTAGTGTGGTGGTGATGATAATAATGAGGTAAAGGTAGCTGCATGAAAATGGTCAGTAATAAACATCCGGTACTTACAAGTTCGGAATTAGAGATAGTCAATAGCATAGTGTGAAGACTCATTCTAACCCTTACCAAGGCCGTTCCCAAATCGGATACCCCCGAGAGGGCTTACAAGATCTACCTAAGTAAATCAACGACTGGGTGAGTCGCTGGAGATCACCCCACGACTGTAGACCGTTTTGGAACCACCGCGAACACTAAGCGTAACCCACAAGAGATTACCGAAGTGACCTGCTGTCAGGGCTGTTTGATGTTGACCCTGGCAGGAGTTTCCATTCAATCACTAAGAATCATAAAAGTGAGTCCTCTCATAAATGTTCTGGTAGATTGCTAAGATCTGCATAGGACTCTTAAGTTTACATCTGGTGTCCTTAATGTTGGATCACCAGTGTAGAAGTATCATGTGTTCCTAAGAGATCTTTTGATGAATCTCATGGCTCTAGACTCGATAAGTGCACATTTGGTTTCCTATGCAGAGACTAGGGAGAGGTCTCCTGCTTCAATATCAACCATCTCTAAGAGATAAGTTGATAGATTACACCGGTTCCCCGTGAGAATGAAACAAGCTCTTTTAAGAGAACTTGAGTGGTTAAGAAGGTTTAGTGCAGTGCGTCACTGGGTCCATGATGTCTTTGTCTTTAATACCGGTGTCACCTTAGTAACAACCGATAGCATATGAATTGAACCCGGTTTCTGCCATAAGGTTGAACATATGGAGGGCTATTTCTTTTCACCCTTTTTCATAACTTTTCTTTTTAATTCTTCAACCCCTTCTTTCTCCTTTCTCATTTACTCCCCTTTTTTTCAATCATACCTAAGGAATTCTAATTCTAATCTATTGGATTTGTCCTTGGGTAGATCCCTCCAGCTCTGGCGGATCATAGGACGGTTTTTCCTAACCTTAATCACCTTATATCTTCATAACTATCATATTGTTGCCATAAAACCATTCATTTGAAAATCTCTGAGAGTGTTTATGATTATGAAACATATTTGTTAACACTTTGAGAGTTTTGGTTTCTTTTGAAGGACTCTCCCTTCACATGTGCTCGTGTGTTTTTTAAGAAATTTGCACATGCGGGAGGAGTTTGCACTTTTGAATTGATCCACTTTCAACGAACATGACCGATTCGAGACACGCTTACATCACTAGTTAGACTAGCTTGAAATTATTACCCGTCCTGGTCAAGTACAAAGAAAGTCTCTCGAGATGGTACATTCTACTCAGACAAGTCCTATTCGAGACACGCTTACATCACTAGTTAGACTAGCTTGAAATTATTACCCGTCCAGGACAAGTCTTTTTGATTAATGACATTTTAAGCTTCGTCAATTCATTGGTTATATCTGAGTCGAGCTCTTTTGAGATTCAATCACAATCTTTACACATTTTGATCACATTTTAATCATGTCTTCTCCCCCTCAAAAATAGCAGATCGTGATATTTTTTATATTAACTGATTAAGAAAAAAGCTTTTGGAGAGAAAGACAAATTTGTTTTTGCATGAAATAGGAACATTTTTGTTTTAATGAAATACTCCCCCTCAAAACTCGCATATGTTTTTGAGAATGTTAAACTTTTTAAAGTTTAGAGGGAAGGAGTCTTCTCGAAGCAAAATTCTGAAAGAGAAAGAAGTTTCAGATTTGTAGAATTTTGCATAAAGGTTTTTTGAAAAACAAATACTTCTCTTTGTTTGAATAGGAATACCGCACTGAGGCGTACTATAGTGTCCATTTTTAGGATAAGTGCACTTTGTTGATGAAAATTATTTTTGTGTAGCACTTTCCTTTCTTTGAAAACTTAAGTTGTGCATTGTAAGGAGTACACAAGTCATTTTGATGATGAGCACCGATTTTGATAGATTTTGAAAATCTTTTTGAGAAATCTTGAAAAGGTGGTGCTCAGAATGTAAGAGAATTTTGAAAATTTAATTAATCATTAGATAAACAATCATGGTCTTGAGCTTAAAGATTTTTAAAGTTTTTCTAAAGAAAACTCAAGCTAGATAAGTGTTTGGTTCTCGTTTTAGGATAAGTGCTCGAAAAAATATTTGAAATCTTTGTTTTGATTAAGCACTTTCCTTTCTTTGAAGCGCGGGTCCTGAACTGATGTGTCCAGAAGCCATCATTTAAGTCCGGGTTTTGTACTGACGTATACGAAAGACATCGAGAAGCAAAATTTTGAGAAACGACATGTTTTAGAAAACATTTTCGAGAACTCTCGCTCAAGCATCTGTACATATCCGTATCATTTTTGAATGACATCTCTAGAAACATACAAAATATTTATTATACAAGAGACATATCGTGAGAAGAATATTTTTGGATTTTTGATTTTATAATGTTTTTGGGTTTATGAAAATTTTTATATTTTTATATTTTGTTTTTGATGGTTTTTCAAATTTTTTATTTTGTTTTTCAAAAATATATACAAAGAAGAATTGAAGAAAGAAAAATTAAGTTTGAACAAGTAAAAGTGGAGTTAAAAGTGAAACTATAAAAGGATTTCCACACACTATGTTGGCGTAAAGTTCTTCTTTACCACATTGGGTGTATAAACTCTCGACACTTTCACAAATGTAACAATTCACATTTTCAGGTTAACTTCTATTCCCGAAAATTTCACTATTCATTTTTACTATTCACTTTTACTATTCATTTTTACTATTCACTTTTCCAAAATTTGATTTTTATTTCATATTCTCTTATGATAAATCATTTCCATGGCAAAATAAAAGTTTGACACTCATCAGATCATTTTCGCGAAAGTTATTAAGGAAATACACGTTTAGGTTAAAACGTCATTTAAAAATCATACGCACAACGAAACTCAACCGCGTTAATTTTCCCCGCATCTAAAAAATGTTTAGTACTCTCATGATTAATTAGAGAATTAATCATGACTAAGAAAAATATGACCAAATAAACCTCGGCCGTGAGAAACAGAAATTTTCGTTTTTAAGCACTTTTACTTAGCCGTAACCTTAGCCTACACCTGCACCGCGTTTCTAAGACGATTTGAGTTTTCACATTATTTGGAAAAGTCAACATATTTTCCCTCCTCCTTTGACCAAAAATCATTCTTTGATTTTGTAAATCATTCTTTGATTTTTAGGCTTACGGTTTTATGTCTAAAAGACATTAAATACCAACCGACACTAGACTGAGCCCAGCCTAGACATTATAGGTCATTTTAAGTCATTATTATCCTATTAGAAAAGTTACATTTTACTTTTCTCAATTTTACGCAACTTTCGTACGTTTTACGTATTACGCGTTTTAGACCCGCGTTTCCAGTTTTAGCAGCCCAATGGAACCTACCACTCATGTTATATTTTATTAGGGAGTATATTGACAAGTTTAGTCATTCTTTCAAATTTCATATTTTTACGATACCCGGTTTTAAGTTTCGTGACTTAACAACTTACTATTAGCGATTACCTGGACCAAAACTCACTCCGTAAGTCAAGATAATGACCAAAGCTTACATACGTATCATACCACATCCTCTTTAGGCATTTTCTTGGTCACTAAGCAAAGATAGGAAGCTTACATAGGAAGATTGAACACATGTGCAAGTAAACTTCATCCTTAAGTCTTGAAAATATCCTAAGTCTTTAACCTCCTTAAGGAAACTTCCTAGGCACCTTCCTAACCTCCTCTTCATGCTATAAATACAAGGCTCATTCCTTCCTTTCTCTTCATTCCAAATGACACACACATAATCCATAAACCTTGACCCTTTGATTTCCAAGTTATAAGTTACACACCAAAGTTGAAGGCATAGTTAGTCTCTACATGAATCAAGAGTTTGTTTGGTGATTCCATGGTTGAATTAGGAGCTACACAAGGTGTTAGGGGATGAGGTTAAATGGTTTTCACAAGGTCTATATCAAGGCTAGCAAGGGTTTCAAGAGTTGTGGTGAAGGGTTTGCAAGCATAGGTTTAGTGTCCTAGTTTCATACTTGACTTCCTCTCTTTAGAAAGCCAAAAGTTGTAAGAAACCCTATTACACTTTCTTGCTCAATATCATTTTCATGCTTATTATGTTTCTTTCATGCTATATATGGTCTTTGTATTATGTTCATGATGTATAAAAACTAATAAAACAAGTTATGGAAACTATATATTAACTTATGTTAAGTAATCAAGGAAACTAGTGACTTTTATGGAGAACCACGACCAAAATAGTATAACTATGATATTTGACACTTACCTACTGTTAAAGAGGACTTAACAAGGAAAACATAGCAATTTGAATCACCTAAAACGAGTACACGAGTCAATAGTTATGGTTATTAGAAGTTACTAAAATCTTTACGGCAAAACTGTCTCAAACTTTCTATGACAGAACCTTAAACACGCAAAAAGAGGCCCTTCTGGTCCGTTTCATCAAAAATTTAAAGCACGAAAGTTGTCCGGAATTATGTTTTCTTCAAAAACTCAGGTGCACGTTTCCAGAAAACCAATAACGAATGAGATTTTCTTCAGTTTCTTAACAGCTATTTTATATACCAAAGTTACTATATAATAGTTATGGTTTAATAAGATCAATAGGTCTAATGACCTAAAGCCAAGACCACAACCATGGCTAAAGCCAAGATTGAGTCTCAAGACCATGGTAACAATGACCAAGGTCACGGCAAAGCCACGGCTAAAGACCATGTAACTTTTCGAATCAAAAACTTATATATATTTTATCAAATACTACAATAGTAGGGAGCCTCATGTGAGGAGTTCATTTAGTAAGCCGTCGAGATGAGTTGTGGATTTACGAACTAAAGTGTCCTGGCTCCTCGAACGTTTACTCCCTGACTTCTGAATTATGCCGGCCCGAACGGTAGTAAGAGATATACAACCTATACATGTTTCATAAACCATTTATATTCAAAGACTTACACTATATACTAAGTACTACATCATGAACATTATGCAAGACATATATAGGCAATTTTTCGTATTCTTAGACGTTACTCCAAACCTAAGTCGCAACGTTCTATTATAGGCTGCTCTTAGAGACTTTCACGATTCGACTACCACTTTCATTTCTCATTACATAAGCTTAAGGTGAGTCATAGCCCCACTCTTACTCTTTTAATACTTGTTTTTAACTCTTTGGGGGAGATACATGCTTAAACTACTTGCTTTCTCTTTTACTAAAGACAATTTTACTCATATGCTATGTTATACTTTTATACTCTTAAACAAGATGTGTAGTTTTATTATGATATGTGCCTTAATGTGTTAAACCTATTCTATGCGCTATATTCTTTAACCACTGTTTAACTCCTGGATGGAGCCGATGGAGAGGTATTGATAGTACTATCGGGCTGACGCCCCCACCATTGCCATATAATCCTGGCCTTGGGTGAATATAATCCAGCTTTGAAGCATTTGTGCTTATTCTTGTCATGAGGTTCAGTAGGCAGTGATACTTTACATTAAGCGTGCATATATCGTATACACATATATCGAAATCATACTATATGTTAGCAGTGGGTTGTGAACACACAGGTTGCAAGTGTTGTTATGGGCGGGACTTTCAACTGAGTGGATTCACGATGTCTTTGCTGTGCGAATATTCTTTAAAGACTTTTCAACTGTTTTAAGACAAACTCTATGAACTCACCAACCATTGTGTTGACACTTTAGCATGTTTATCTCAGGTTAGTAAGGTGATAGCTAGTGCGTGGAACTTAGAGTCGAGCTGCATATTCTGAAGACTTACGCTTTTTATCATTTACCATTCAAAACATTTTGTATACATTTATGTATCATACTTTGGAATCTCATGTTTGTAACTTTGAATTCATTAATCGAATGGTAACTTTTCAAAACGTCTCATTTAGAGGTCGTTTTCTATAACTTGTACTTTGTATTATGAAGTAGCACCCCGATGACACAGTCTTCCGTTGCGGTATTTTGGGGGTGTTACAACAAATACCTGCATCTACAGAAGAAGAATTTACACAAATAACAGTGTTAGAGGTACATGTTTCCTCACTTTGAGGGTGTTCACTATCAATGGTTGTAGTGGTTTCTACTTCCTGTTGTTGATTATCACTATTATTTGTCTTGGTGCAACTATCAAGAATTTTCTCTGTGGGAATCCATCTAAGACCAACTGTATTAAAAACTTTTTCTGTGGGAATCCACCTAAGGTAAGATCTAGACTTAGTTTTCTTATCAGATGCAGCGGAAGTCTCAGTTTTTGAAAAACTACATCCTTTTGATATCCACCTATTAGGTTTCTTATCCATTTTCTTGTTTTCAATGGGTTTGTTTCTATTTGGTGTCTTAGTGGATTGAGCCTTGACACTTGATTTTCCTTTCTTGAGAAATTGTGCAATACATGCGTCATGGTTAGCTGAAAAAACACAATTTTGACATGTAGGACAGATAAATTCAACATCTTTGTTTAACACAGCAACTTTAACTTTGTCACTACAGTCATTTGGAAATTGTTTGTTGTTCGATGAGACCTTGGAATTCTTTGTGTTGCATTCTACGTTCCTAGCATTCTCTTTTGTGCCACTACTCTTAGATGCAAGCCAATCCCTAGTATTTTGTTGATTGTTCCTAGGTAATGGTTTACTACTACTAGTAGTGCTTTGGAATCTTGTAGAATTCATCACACTAGGTTTTGCGCCTAAAATTCCGTCTTTTCGAAGTTGTGCCTTTTTCCTAGCTTCTTCTAGATGGTGATTTTGGACCATGTCATTAGAACCAACAGATTCCTTTACAGTTTTTGTGGTCACATTCGGTGTTCTATTCCTATAAGGGCCACGTGTAATCACATTTGTGTTACTTTCAACAACAAATTTTGGTTTTTCACCAATCTTTTCAATTTCCTTTTTCTTGGGCAAGGGTTGTGGAGTGACTGGTTTTTTCAAATCCTTTTTCTCATCGAATTTTGGAGCAAACCGGGAAATAGACATTTTTGGTTTTTCAACCGTTTTTGAAACATTTGGTTTCTCCGAAGTCGATGGTTTTGCAAACTTAGTGTCCACACCCTTCCCTTTTATACTTTCTAGCTGAGCTCTCAAAAGATCATTTTACTCTTTCATGTCCTTGTAGGCATGCTCATACGACAATTTGTCATACTTGCATTCCTCTGATTTTCGATCAAGTTGTTTGAAAATGACATGTTTTCGTTTTCAAGTTTTACAAGAGCATTTTCATATTTTGAAACAATTTCAGATGTCTCAGCTCGCAGTCTTTCATCGTCCTCAACAGAATATGATTGTAAAATGATGGACATTATATCAGTAGTCATAACGGCTTCAAAAAGAGAATCATTTAGATTTTCCAAAAGTTTGATGTTTTGAAGATTTGCATTAACTTCCTTTACCAGGATTTGTGGTCCTTGACAATAGTCAGCTGTTTCTTTCAAAAATGCTTGCTCAAAATGAATTACCCGAGCGTTAATCATATTGATTGGAGGAGCAAAGTATTTTTCAAGAATCTTTTTCAGCTGTAAATGAACTGTGGAATTCCAATTGATCTCATTCAGTCTCATTTTAGATTCTAAAAGTGTTTGAAGTTGCCCAATCCTGGTTTTAAGATCATCAAGATATCCTCTGGCAGCACTTGTGTTAAAAGTGTTGTTTGAAGACATCTGTTCCATGTTTGAAAGCGATTTGGAAGCAACAACTGGTTTATAAACTAGTTTTGAGAATGGTCATTTTATGGAAAACACTGATGGTTGTTTTTGTGGTACAAAAGTAATTCCAGAAAGTTTGTTCAGTTCGGTGTAATCAGTTGGTTTCAAATCTGGATTCTTTTGTTTCATTTTAGTTATGCTCTCTTCAACAAGTTCCATCGTTTGCACAGAATCCCGAATGACGGGAGGATCATGTTTGGTGTAAATAACATTACCATTATACAAAGCATACTGTTCGTCCTGAGCTTTCTTGAGATTGCAAGGAGTTTTGTTACCAAGAGCCATTTTATGTTTCGTATGGTAAATCAGATTAGTTTGATTAGTAATCATATGCATTGTTTGACTTGACTTTCTCGACTTAACCACTAAGTCTTCTAGTTTTGCAATCATGTGTTCTGACTCTATGATTTCGTCCAAAAGTTTATCTTATTTCTTTGCAAAGTCCTTTTTCAACTCATCCCGTTCTTTTTCAAGATTGGCATAAGCTGATTTTTGTTTTGAAAGTTGGTTTGTTAAATCAGAAATTTATTGTTTCAAAGAATTGATGGTTTTATTTGAACTAATTTCAAGAGTGTCGAATTTGTTTTGCAATTCCCTATCTTTAACAAGTAACTTCTTGTAACCAATTTCAAATTCTGACTCGCGTTTTGTGTCAATTTGAAAACTTTTTTGATTTTCCTTGTATCTCTCAAGCTCAGTGGTCAATTTCTCATTCGCGGCCTTAACTTCGCGATTGACCTTTTTCACTTTCTCAATTTTAATGCTGCAATTATTCAATAATGATTCAAAGAAAGCACGGGTTTCCTCATCATTAGCACCATGTTGTGCAACTTGAACTCCATTAGGATCCATATCTGGAGTTTCATAGTTAACATTGCTATTAACTTGTTCCCCCACATGTGTATCATAATTAGGTTCAGGTGGAACATAATGTTGCTTCTCATGACCATACGGATTAGCATCATTACCATAATTTGGTACCTCATGGAGTGGATCTGAATCATAAGTAGGAGGAAGATCAGAATCACTGCTTGATGCAGTTGCCTGCTGATTTGCAATAAAGTTGTAGGTTTCATTGAGATCTGCTGAATTCTCATTAACTCTTGTTGTAGCTATGAAGTTGTTTTCCTCAACAGTCAACAGTATTCCCGATTCTTCTTTATTGGCTAGCATCAACAAGTACTGGATATTTTCTACCTTCGTCATTGCATTGACATTGTAATTATTACCAATATCATTGCGGTGAATTTCAGATGTAGGTTTTTGAATCGAAGTCATAAAACAATCAATCCCATTTTGATTAAGCACATTCTGATTCACAATTTGATCCATTTGATTTCCTACATACTGTCCTGCATATTGCATCTGATTCCCCATCTGTATACTCGAAGCATATCCTTGCTGATTTCCAATAACTTCAGTCATTTGTCATTTTTGCCCCATATGTATACTTGGTTGAGCAAACTTAGCTTACTCGATAACACCTTCTTTACTCGATAACTCCTTAGCTTACTCGATATCCTTGTCCCTATTCGATAACCAATACTCGATAGCCTTAATCCTTAATCCTTACTCGATAATATTGTTGCTTACCCGATAGAGTTACCTTGCTTGATAAAGAAGTTCCTTACTCGATAACCTAGGTTCAACGAAGTAGAGTTTTCCCTTAGTTGTGAAGCTATAAGTCCTTACTCGATACACGATAAGGAATAATGGCTAACTCGCCAACACTTACACGATAACCTAAGTTGATACCCTTACTCGATAACTACACTTACTCGATAAGAATTCTCCCTTAGCTGATAAAACACTGCTTACTCGATGACCTTAGCTGCCTTACTCGATAAACCCAAGAATTACGATCCTTTACTCGATAAAGTACAACTCTTACTCAAAAAAGTACAAACCTTACTCGATAAACTACATAATAACAGCCCCAAAACATGATTTTTTCACCTAAAAATGATCTAACTAACCTAAAATTATCCCTAGGCGAATGACACCACTTGTAGGACCCTAAAATACTATATCTAACACAAGTATATATAAAGATTATAGAAGAGATAAGTAGAGAGAGAGAGAGAGAGAGAGAGAGAGAGAGAGAGAGAGAGAGAAAGAAAGATGTATTAGATTAAGAGAGAAGGATACAAGATGGAAATCCTAGAAGCAACACCTAGAAGCACCACCTCCAAATGGGAGCATTTGGAGGTATCTATTGGTAAGATAAGAATGATGGGCCGGGCTTGGGCTTTTGTATTAGATTAAACCAAGCCCGTTTACCCTTAACTAAACTACAAGACTATTACAATATTATTACAAGACTCAATGACTTAATAAATGATCGTCACTTCTATTTCTAACAATCTCCCCCTAAGGGACGATCATTGAGATCTCTCTTTGATTCCATTGATGATCAACACTTCTATTGCTAACACATCAAAAGCCTGTTTTCTAACTCATTAAGAAGTTCTGGTTGAGGTGATGGCAAACCAAATGACTTTAACGATTTGCCTAAAGTACTTAAGACGACTTCAAGCTCAAACAATATGTAACCTTTTAACTCAGAGTCGTTGACATGGTAATTTCTAATTCCAACTGTTCGTGACACAAATCGAGGTATGTCATGGCCCATTTCTAAATAATACTTTTCCCATGATTGTAGAGGACTTGCGACTTCACAATAAGTTAAGATATGAGCAAACGTAGATCGTAGTTTCGATGATGATGCTGAAAAACATGCCTCTTTGAGTGCCTTGTCCCATTCTCTATTGTCACCAAGAAGGCCTAATGCCTCACATGCAGCTCTGTATGTAGGATACAACACCTTGTTTACTTTCCGCACTTCTGTGAACCCTTTACATCCTTTTTGATGGCAAAGAAGCATTCTAAAATAGAATAGTTCACCCAAGGTTAGATGTATATATGCTAATCGACCAATTGATGACTGTGTGGTTTTTCTTGGCTGCCAAACTTTTTTGTCTTGATACCAAACAAATTCTGAAGGGAAATCTATGTAAGTTAGATGTCGACCATCTTCATTGGCAACATTGTAAGAAAACCATTCTGTCAATGTTGTGACCTTGCGATCACGACGGTTAACGACCGACTCTAAACTGTCATTGTCGCGGAAGGTGACATGCTACATATTTTCTAAGTGCACAGAAAGTATCTGAATTGCAGGTTCCCGGCTGTGTATGCTAAATTTAAGAATCCTCCAGTATGCTTTATGAGGACATATAAACCGACCATCAAGAAAATTTTGGATCTCATCTATTTGTTGGCGTGGATTAGCTGAATAAGTAGATGGCTCACCAATAGATATAGTAAATCTTGCAAATATTCGATCTGCCCCTTTTGAAATATACTTGAAGAGATATTTGATCAACATGCTCCAACCACAATATTCGACATTTATGTGAGCCTGGAATGCCAAGCAAAGAGCACGGTTACATGGAACCACATAAGTATTGTCCAACCTCATTGTCCGTTTAGTTGTGTATACTTTTGTTTGTTTTCTTCGATAGTGCACTTGACCACTGCTGTCAAAAAATGTTTCATCGTTGTATTTTTTTGGGAAATTATTGGTGCATGTTGTACCTTCCATGCATGGTGCATTGAGATTAGCTGAGCCGCAGGGTCCGTGCATCATCATTTCTGAAACAACTTTGTATCCTTTAGGGTCAAGGACTGGGTCAGGTAGCTCAGCAGAAATATAGCGATCAACATCATGTGCATCTTGAATTTTATTGTCTGCACTAATCCACAACAATGTATGACAATGTGGCAATCCCCGTTTTTGAAACTCAACTGTATACAGAACTGTTTCACGAAAAAAGACACATAAGAAAGGCAAAACCATAATTAATGATGGTGTTATTTGATATACTTTGGGCTTCTCGACTTTTAACAAATAACGTATATTAGTATGTTGCATTACACTAAACTGTGCAAGGCGCTAAAAATAAGATAAAACCAAAAAAATATGGTGCTTACCTCCTGTCACAAATACAAAGGGCCGTTTATTTTTTAAGAATCTGATAAATGCTTTGATCTTTTGCTAAAAAACGCGACACATTACATCTGCTCTATCCGAAGCACTCAAGTGTGGATATTCTGCCATATATCTCTGGATTTCGGGCCACTTCACGTTACATGTGAATGTTATGAAGAACTGGGGGTTACCCAGTTTGCGACAAATAGCCAATGCATCTAAGTAATGAGTATACATATAGCGCGGACCACCTGTGAAAGATGAAGGTAGGATGATTCTTGAGCCAGCTTTTAAGCCATCACGATCGCCTCTTGAAACGGGGTCATATAGCCCTGACAAATACTCACCTCGAATATCATTCTGGTGTTTTCTATAGAAATCTATCCTACTCTGCTCGATACAACAGTAAACGCCAATGACATATTGTTGGAAAAGTCGGCCCGTCCGGAAAAGAAGATCGTATGAATCAGGCCTTGGATTGAGCTGGTATGTGTAAAATGCATTCAATGACACACGCCTGGGTCTTTGAGTTGGGTCTACAGATCGCAACGTCAATTCTGTATGAAACCCAGGCTGGCCATATATTAAGATTAGCGGAAATTGCAATGACATGTAAGATTTGTGTAGCTTGTTGATTCTTTGTGGCTCACCACCTTTGTATTGAATAATAACATCATAATCTCCTTCAGTTCTAGGCCCGCTGTCAAAAACAATTGCTGCAAGAGTGTTAGACATCGGCAACTCATAACCACGGGTTCCTTCAGCGTTGTAAAGCTTTAGTTTAAAATCTGGTATTTCCGCCTGACTGCATAAATCCCTTGCAGTCCTTAATACTTGTACCAGCTCATTGTGAGCATCTAAGAAGTGAATTAGCCCTTCAACAATTTCTGCATCCAAATTAGACTGTTCAGATGGTGAGAAATGGCTTATCCTATTCTTCACTTCATTCTGCGTGTCATAAATATAGAGTTGCAAGAATTTTGGTGGCTTATTATCAATAGGACATAGTGATCCAATCCAGTGATAGATTTGACCAGATACCTTGAACACATATGGGCCTCTTCCAGTGTTAACTGACTTGTCAACGGTTGCACCAAACGAAGTCATTGCAAACATTTGATTATATGCCCGGATATTTTCCATAAAAGCAGGGTTTGAAAGAAGGTCTTTCATATACTAAGGGGGTCTGGTTGTGGGTCCATGACAATCCTCCCATCTCCACAACACAAATGGTATTTAGTTCTTGTATTGGTAGAACTTCTGAGAACGCGTTCTTCGTACCAAAAAGCTGCACCACAATGTCGGCATCGCTGATCACAGTCTCCTAAATGCTCATATGAAGGATCTGTGTACGCAGAAAGTAATGGTTGTTTATGAATGACATTGTTTATAAAAGAATAGCTGGCATTAAAAAACGGTACTATTAAAAATACCAAATGTTGATAAAGGTAATGAAATGTTTACCTTCATTTGCTGAAAGGCTAGGGCCTTCACCCGAGGGTCCAACAGGATGCAACGAAGCGGTGAAAATATTACTTGATTGACGGCGTCGCGGGACACTGCATGTGTTACGTCGGTTACTCCTCCTTGGTACGCAGTTGGGCTGGCGGCGTGATTTTGTTGTAGGTTTATGTGTAGGATCTCCACCAGAAGTAACAACATTCACGACTGTATAAGCATGCACATCAAATATTGGAGACAGTTTTTTGGTTAAAAGAAAAAAAAAATACAAAGAACAAAGCATAAGCAATGAAAAGTTAATGCCTACCTTCATTTGACTGTAGAGTTGCCGATTCAACAAACGTTGTGCCAATGCGGTTTAAGCTAGACTACGTGTTGGATGGGCCGGCATGGTCGCACACGGTATGCGCACCACCTTGGGCTGATGTGGAAGGACTTTGCAAAGTGGGTTTCAAAATATCTGGATCAAAAAAGTAGGCATAACGGTGCATGAATATTTGGTGATGTTAAAAGAAATGTTGATATTTGCACAAACTGCTTGACTTAAGTTTACACACCGTTTTGTAAAGCGGCATCTGAACTACTTGTATTTCGTTGGCTGACTTGAGCCTTTGTTGTCACACCTGTATAACGGTAATCTCTTACGGAACATGGATCATTAATAGGTAAGGGCAGCATGCATGACCTACAAAAAGACACCGTTATTTCTAGTCTTTATTACCCTTGTTTGTAAAAAATGTGGAGAGTCATTGGCAGGAAGCTAATCCACTGACCTTCATCATGGCTAACACGAAGTGATCCCAAACACGGGCTATTGTTTGACACGATATTTTGATTCTTCTGGCCGTTAGTTTGTGTTACATTAAGTCTATTCCTTTTACGTGGCTGAATTGCGTAGGCATCCTCACTGTTATGAGCATCACTTTGCGCTAGATGAGGTGCCTTCCTTTTACGGTGTTGAATCCTTGGTTCAGGAAAAGAACTTTCAACAGGCATCAGGCCCTGGAAACGATTGGAAACTGTGACAGGTGCCAAACAATCAGTCGATGAATCACGTTGTAAACCAGTCGTCGTGACACACTGCCTAACATTCCGACTAATATGTTGATCTTCAAATAACCACCTTTTTGTGTTAGAAGACTCGCCTACATCAGAATGAATATGAATATGAGACCTGAAACCATCACATGTTACTAATAATAATACAACTACAGGGGTAAGCAAAATAACTGCATGACCAACAGTGCAAGCAGACGACGACAAATGTATATCCGTATCTGAATTCTGACCTTGACCATTTTTTGAACCATATATAAAAGGAAACCATGAACTTTGAGGTGTGTTCAACAGTTGACCATCAGGAGGTTGGAACCATAGACGACGGCAAATGTTTATAAATCTATTTCTAAAAAGAATTTTGCTACTACAAGCGGTACGAAAAACATTACTGAAACACCTAGGTGCAAATTGTGGCAGTTCCATGAGGGCATTAACTAGTGTGGATGAGGGGCAAAAGGTTGAGGCGGAGCCTATTCAGACTTTGCCAAGTACGCTTAATGATGTTACTCATTTGATCGATTGTAGAGTAGCTCGTGGATGAACATATGGAGAATCAATAAAAAAGTTCTGTAGAACCCAAGAAACACCTTCAGGAGGACGAGGTTGATCAAAATATGCCATGTTTCTAGAGAGAGAAAGTAGAGAGAAGGTGAGGTGAAACAAAGATGTTTTTATTATGATAAATTATGTTGCACACCCACACCTCTCAAGTGAAGCCTTGAGAGGTATTTATAGGCCTTACAAAAGACAACTTTTACAATATTACATTAGTAGTCCCTGCACTTTATGCATTCTAGTTGTCTACTCCAATTCACGTAAATATCGCTCAGCTTCATTTCTAACAATCTCCCTCCAGCTGGAGATATACGTGAATTGGTTACAATGATTCCTAACAAGTAAAATAAAACAATCAAAGTAAGCGCAGCAATGCTGAGGAAGACTTCATAGCTCTTTTTTTTCATAAATATCCCCAGCAATCTTTGTTTACTTGTAGACGAATCACTTGCTAATCTAATTTGGTTATTACTCCCTCCCAATTAGTAAACCATTTTCATTTACATGCTCCCTCCCAAATGGATAACCCGTTTGATATAACCTTGATGCTTGTTGAAGAAGTATCTTTGAATTCTGCCCATATAATCTTCAGTCTCATGCACAGCGGAAAATGAATCTTAGACTGATAATATGTAACTTCTTCACAGGTTTGTTTGGGGAGCATCATATTGTCATCTTCAACTCACTTAGAATGCTTTCAGTTCTTCAATAAAAGCCCCGATGTACACATTTCTCCCTCCTGGATGATGACGGTCTCTTGGAATCATCATAAATATGTGTACATAAACATATCAACTGGAAGCAACATACAAATCAATACCCCATGAGTGAAA
The DNA here is from genome assembly GCA_030686995.1 of Artemisia argyi. Taxonomy (NCBI): domain Eukaryota; kingdom Viridiplantae; phylum Streptophyta; class Magnoliopsida; order Asterales; family Asteraceae; genus Artemisia; species Artemisia argyi. The sequence continues at coordinate 156,325,995 of CM060709.1, read as the reverse complement.
TGGCAATAACTATTCTCTCTACAGTTCATCTCAGATCAACCTCTTTTCACTTCCATTGGCTAATAGTAAGTGACCACGTGTGGAGACAACCCGATATGACAAACTTGAGTGTGAAGTAAAATTCTCCAGACTTGTGACTTACGCTTGTACTATCCTGATTAAGAACCTATACTGAGCACAACAATGTTACTCCTTACAATATAGGTAGTGGCATATACCCAACCATCCATCCTTTATTGTATATCCGTCTCTTGAACAATCCACAACCTTGTGTGACACTGAGCACTACAACGTAACTCCTTAAAGTGATAGCTATTGTGAGCATTAAGAACCAACTTATGCGTTTATAGATCTCACACATAGCTAGATGTCCAAGTCTTAATCACTATCCCATGAATGCTTAAACAAGGATCTCCAAAAGTCTTTCATCCAACCAACCCCTAGACCTTGAGATGCTAAGTACACGCACCCGTGAAACGTCACTTCAAGCTCAAATAAGTAATAAACAAATTATCCCCGTAGTCACCTTTGATAACGTTCAAAATTTAGCCATTGATCTTTGGTGAATCTTGATCAGGATCTTTTAAGCAATTCGTGGTGTGTTTTTGGTGAAGCTTGACATTCAATCTCGTTGATTCATAGTGATTTCTGATTTTCCCTCAAAAAATATAATTGGAAAATTTTCTCCCTTAAAATTTGGAAATCACTAAGAAATACAATGCTAAGGTTACCAGAAAAATTTGAGTATTAAAAATTTTTACGCAAAATTTCACCGAAAAAATTTGAATTTTGGCCTAAAAATTTGAATTTCGGGCCAAAATTTTCAACGTTATACCAAACTTTGAATCTCGCGTAAAAATTGAACGTTTAGTCTCCTCTCAAAAATAAATTTTACTCAAATTTTCCCGCCAAAAAACTCTTTTTTTTTTTTACTAACTCGATAACATCATCCTACCTCGATAAACATTCCTAACTCGGTAACCTTGGTATACTCGATAATCTCCCTAACTCAGTAACCTTGCTAACTCGATAACCATTCCCTAACTCGCAACTTTCTCCTTCTTCAAACTCGGTAACCTTATTGTAACTCGGTAAGATCTGTCAAACTCGGTAAGATCTTTTGTAACTCGATAAGCTCAGAAAAATTTGGCAGCCTTTCGTTTAGGTAAGCCTAATTGATATCCTTACTCGATAAAACGATAAGGTTGATTCAGCCAAACTCGGCAAAAGGCAGCTTCTAACTCGATAAAGCATCTAACTCGCTAAGCTAACTCGATAGTCAGCTCCCTAACTCGATAAAAATTGTCTCCTAACTCGACAAAAAATGCTTCCTAACTCGATAAACACCAAACTCGATAATCATCAAATCCAAACTCGATAAAAATTTTCTAACTCGCCAAAAAACTGTCTAACTCGCTAAACACCACGATGAACAGTATCCAGATTCGCCTTTTATCACCCAAAAACACGATTTTTCACCCAAAAACACCACGATTCGCCCCCGGTTAGCTCTGATACCAATTGTAGACGAGGTTGATCAAAATATGCCATGTTTCTAGAGAGAGAAAGTAGAGAGAAGGTGATGCGTGGGAATCGCACCTTGCTTTACCTCTCGAGGGATCTCGCGAGGCTTACAACCCCCACCAGGCAGTGTACCTGATCGTTGTAGTATAGTATAGTGACAAGTACCGGGGGATTGATCGTTCAGCTTAGGAATAGTGTCGCTAGGATTAGAAAGCCTAATTAATAGTTCTAGAGATGGAAGATGATTATTTTTGTGTTTTTATATTTTATGAAAGCAATTAAAATCTCGGGTTTTGAAGGAGTGGGCGGAATTAGTTGCTAATCAACTAACCCAAAAACTAAGATGCAATCAAAATAAAATAATAAAAAATGAAAACAAACTAATTAAACTAAGGTTGTGAGCAGTAATTGGAGAAATTGTGTTTACTTAGACTTCATTACTCCCTAGATATCTTTTACATGTTAATTACTTGTTACACTTGTATGAATGACGGGTTGTATTCCTTAATATCATTCGTGGAGTGGCATACATAACTCCCCAACTCTATGAGCTCTTATCTCCTCCTACACCATGACCCAGCACAACTATAGGGATTGTAAACAGTGGCTCATGCATTAAATACAACCAATAAAGACCTAGTACACCTCGGTTCATGTTTCTTAAGACGTTCAAGCATGTTACCATTTGGAGATCTGCCAGTTTTCTTAAGCCTAACATATAATATCATTCATTCAAAACAAGAATAGACAAGTAATCAACACATAATCAACATCTAGGTTTCATTAGATCTAAGCAAACACAAAGGAAATTTAGCCTAGCATAGTAGAATTAAGATAAGAACAAAAGATAGACAACCAACACATAGACATATTGATTGAATTAAGAGTATACTTATCTCAATTACAATGCAAGGTCTCAAGGGTTTGGAACCCTTGAAAAACCTGTAAAAGAGGCACCAAAATCGTCTTTAGGGTTTCACCAAAACTTCTCTCCCTCTTTAATGAAAAAAACTAGAAAACTATATATAGGAAAATCGTCCTGACGGCGTCAAGAGTTAAATCTGACGCCGTCAACTCGCCGCCATACACTTCCTCGGACGCCCTAGATAAAATCGTGACGGCCTATGTGACGCCGTCACCACCCACGGTAAATTATTCTTGGCCACTTTGACGCCGTCATAACTCCATCTGACGCCGTCACCAGCTACGGTAATTTATTCTTCATGCCTGACGCCGTCAAGAGCAAACCCTTGACGCCGTCACCTTGTATTTCCAGCTTGGATTTTTGGTACTTTGTCGTTTTCTTCACTTTATGCTCCAAAAACGTCCAAAATAGCCTCTTTTCCAGAATTCACTCTCCAAACACCTAAAATCACAAAAGGAACGATTTAGGGCAATATTTGATCAAATAAATTCGGATTCGGGCTTAAATGACCCCCTAAAAACGGATCATTTTTCGCCTCATCATATACCCTTACACTTGAGATTTGCTTGTCCTCAAGCAAATGAGCTTTTATTCTACTCAAAAGACAAGTTAGGGGTCATTTAACACTAATATAAAAGTAATTACAACAAATAATCGTTCCACTAAAGACCAATAGACAAGCACGGAGGTCATACACAAGCACCTCACAAATAGTGTTTAGATACTCACATCTCTCGGGTGTAATAAAGTAATATAACATTATGGAAATGGAAGATATCTCTCACTACCTGTCATAGCAAAATAGATTACCATAGGCTTGGGAAAGGATCAAACCTCCACCACATGGCGTAAGCACCTAGGATAAACTATCAAAGAGGTCTTTTTAAAGGGTTATAATGTTAGGTGTAGGGATATGAATTACACGGTTTTGTTGGATAAAGGAAATTTTACTGGTGGCGAGTTAACAATCTTAGTTAATTACATGTACAAGATGGCGTTGCTAAGCCAAGACTAGACTCGACTTAAGCTAATAAATGAAAAATAACAAAAACATAAAATAAACATAGAATGAAAACGGGATGGTAGTCCGTATGTTTTTTCTCTCTTTCTTTTCTATTTTTTTTTTCTTTTTCTAATTTTTTTTTTTTTTTTTTTTTTTTTTTTTTTTTTTTTTTTCATACACTCTTACCCTACCATCCAAAATAATACATCATAGGGGTTTGAGCATTCCCCTTACACTTGAATCTTTACATACTTTACATTAAACTATTCTAATGACTCGAATTAAGAAAATCAAAACACTTGGAGCACTTTTAAGATTAACGTACATATGGGGGTAATAAGTGTTGTTCTTCCCCATTACTCCATAAAATAAGTACTTACCCATGAGTCCCAATCGTCCCAAAACAATATGTACAAGGATATGACTCGACTTAGCAACCATGTAATCAATTAGAAAGTTAACTTAGGGTTTAACACATAACAATAATGCACTAAAAATGAGCGCATACACGGAAGGCTAAGGCGATTTGGGTGTACATTTAAGTGGGGTGTAACAAATTCTTCCTTTAAGTAAGATGCTTAAAGTTAGAAACGAAAAGATAGGCTCGGAGGGGTGTACTAGGGGTATCGTGTACTAAAAATGAGTACAACGCTAAGGGTGTGGGAAAAATTAGTTGACTTAACTAGCCAAGTAATATGACTTAAATGGTCAAGTAATTATAATACGGGTTCAACACAAGGGTGATCCTAATGCCTCTTATCATGTAGTAAATCCTACCACACGAATGTAGTCTCACTAGCGGTCTCGGGATGCATCACTAACGCAAGTTCTAGAATCTAAATGCTACCGGTACACTCATAAGCACCAATAATAAATGCTTTTCCTATCAAATCTAAAGGCGAACCTCACAATTTTGGGTGGAAAATTTTTCTGAATATACGGTTATGTGCTAGTCATACAACCTCCTATCCATGAGACGCTTGCTATGGCTAGAGTTTCACTCCTAAATGTTGTAAAAAATTTTAAATTTGGCGCTAAAATTACACTAACAAGTATTTCTCATAGTTTTATTACTCATCTACTATCAAACAAAACAAACTCAAGCGAAAGTGCATATGTAAGGTATCATCTTTTTACCCTCCCCTTACACTTAAGATGAACATTGTCCCCAATGTTCAAGTAAAGAATGTAAAAGTTAAAAGTAAAGAGAATGAATTCAAATACTCCCCTGATTCGCTCGGTATGTATTTTAGGTTGGCCAGGTTAAATCTTCCTCCAAGAAAACGAACAATCAAAGCTTCCCTTCCAGAATATAAATCATCTTCTTGTCTCAAATAACCTGTAAATCCTGACAAAAGTAGACAAGACAACCTCGCGTAAAATCGGCGGCATCCTATATAAGTTACTAAATCCTAGAAAACAAAGTAAGATATAATGCTTGTGGAATGAAGTTTGCAGATTTCCTGGAGATTATAAAACTTAATAATTCACAAAAACTCATAAGACTCCGTTAGAAAAACAAAACTGGTAAAATTTCCAGATTTTTGACTCCTGACGCCGTCAAGAGCAATTGCCTGACGCCGTCAGAATGAACCTGCAGAAATCTTTATGTTAAGTTTCCGGAAAATTTCTGGAAAAACTTTGTCCTACTTCCTGGAAAATCCTGCAAAACTACATTATGACTCAATACAAGCATTTGACTCTAACAATACGAATACACATGTTCATTAAATATTGTGGAGAATCATGATCGGTTTGTTTCTTAAAAAACATATTTGGGGTTTCCCCTTACACTTATCTTTTGCAAAAATACCTTTAGGTTGAAGTTAAGACTAGGCTAAACAACATAATAAAGTATTTCCACATTTTAATTGAGAAACATGATCAACCAACAATAAAAATAAAGCATGCATACGTAAGCAAATAACAATCAAACAAATAAAATCACACAAAACATGGGTTGCCTCCCAAGAAGCGCTTTTCTTTATTTACGAGTCTTGTAGCTAGACTCAAAGTTGTGGGTTACTACGTGATTCGGGTGAGTTCCTCATTGAGGACATCTTTGGGATCGAACTTAGGTTTCAACTCTCTATCGGTTTCCTTAGTATGGTACGACCTCTCGAACATCTCTCCATCCGGATCATATAAAGTCATTCTCATGTGCCATGATCCGTCTCCTTCTTTAGGTGGCTTGTCCCACCTCCATTCATACTTATCTCCATCTCTTTTCCATTTATTCAACTCTATATTAATAGGCATTACGCTTAAGAACTCAATCATTTTTCTAAAGACTAAGGGGTCCTCAAAGGGATCTAGCTCCTCATCTCTAGCTATGAGTTGTTCAACCGAATGTGTTCTCTCAACGAAATCCTTTTCTAGATAAAATGGGCATTGAGGTCCTATGAAGTTCCTT
>CM060709.1:156210215-156319630 GCA_030686995.1 Artemisia argyi | reverse complement strand
ATTTACACAAAACTATAAAACAAACATAACTTCAAAACTGTTACATCAATACGCTGTATTGCCCAAAGGGAATACTCCGTATTACCTTCAAAAATGAATAGGTCGTATTACCAAGTAGGAATACGCCAACACGCCGCATTGCTCCATAAAGTTCAATAAGACGTATCCAATAACATGGATACGCCGTATTAAGCTAACATACTCAGAACCTGCAAATTTAACTGCAGAAGCCAACATTTACCCACAAACCATTTTTGACTCCAAATACAGTATTATAACATGTACCAAAACATTCATTCATCATTCAAAATCAATAACAAACCATACTATGATATATTTAATGGCGTTTAACCCATCTGACCCCAAAATGGGTACAAATGGACTTTAATCCAAACACCACTTTAAAAGGAACTTAAACACTTTAACCAATTCTATAACATGCCATTTAACAACCAAAATACTTAAAACAACCATAACATAACTTTGACACTTGGCAATATACATTCAAACCATTTAGAACTCCCGGGGGTTACAACATTGACTTCGAGCTCGGTATTCAATCTAAGCTCCTAAATACATACAAACCTTCTAACCCACCCTTTCAATCCTTAAGCTATAAATCCAAGCATGGCACTTCCATAAGCACGTACAAAATATTTGTAACTATAACAATAAGAATAAAGCTTAGTAAGTAACCAGATTAACACATGGTTAATGCATCATAAACATTTAAACACATAATGCCATGCTAACCTTAAACATATAATTATCACAAAACATACCTTAGCCATATCATAATCATCAATTAACATTGAGTAGTCTACTATGTAAGTCCTCTATTACAACATACTTATTAATCCAAGACTTTAATCCTATAACCTATCTCATAAACACATAACATGAGAATATTCATATTAAGCACATATTAATAATAGTCACTTACCTTAGCTCCAAGCTAAGTTATAATACCAACATCATCATCAACAATCTCCTTATTTGCATCCTAGATCAAAATATCATAATCATAAACATTTTATCTCATAATCAAATTAGTATAACAACTAACATATACTTTAGTCATTCTTAGTCATCATATACTGATTATCAACTTAAAACCATAAAAACTTGTCTCATAATTTACTATAACTCTTTAATAGCCTTAAGACAAGTTTTACCCTCCCCCCCCCCCCCCCTACCTAAATTAGGGTTCATGAACTCTAATTTTTAACTCTTAATTAAACACTAATTACATATCACTTATCTACAATAATCATTGCTAAATAACAACCCATTGGATTGCAACCCATAAAGCACCACCAAATCACCATAGCTCCCATTTCTCTTCTATTTTCTCTTCTCTTAGCTCGACACTCAAAACACACTAGAATTATGTAGAAATGTCTAGAAGTCTAAGACATATTAGACAAATGGTGACTCAGCAAAAAGGGTAATTTAGTCATTTCTATTTATTAAGGCCGATACGTCGTATTGATCTTCATGGATACGCCATATCCATGGTAACTACCCAGCCATATTCATTATCCTGGAAACGCCGTATCCAGGCTATAACATGTCAACATTTATGTTCTTTACTTATTCAATTTACCATATCATCCTTAGTCAAACTCATTTAAGCCTTGTCAATTCATCTAGGGGACTCATCTGAAAATTGTTTCGGATGTAACATTATGTGTGTTTAGTAGCACATTATGACATTGAAAAAATATGTGCCGTTGTTATATGTAGAATCTCGTTTATTTATTTTCATCTCATATTAATATGTGATATTTTTCCTTCATTTTGATATTAATATTATTGTTAATAATAATTTAAACTAATTTTCAAACCCGTGTTTAACACCCCCTAATTTGTAACATGGCAGCGGAATAGTAATTAGGGTGTTACGGTGAGGATCGAAGTCATAATGATAGAAAATGACTCGAAAGAGACGTTTTAAAATATAAGTTTATTAATAAAGATTCAAATACAAGAGGTCACTATCAGAGTATTATAATTAAAAGTCTTGATGTTTTAAACTAAATCAAACATCTTTTATTTTACAACATTATTTAAATAAAGCATATAAGTTTTGAAGTTTTTCCGCCCGTTCCATGCTTGCTTCCCCTGCTAAATACCTGAGATACATGTTTAAAAGTCAACAAAAATGTTGAATGATATCATAGAGTTTGAATTTAGTAATCATTTTGATACACAAGTAAGATTGTATTGGAAATACAATCAGTTAAAAATTGATATTGCAGTATATACATTGCTCTAAGTCTCATGACACGCAAAACGTTAAAAAATACCGTAAATACGGAGGTGTTATCAAATTAATAATAATTTTGCCCTCGTGTAATAGGTGATTTGCCAATTCCTATTTTTACTCAAATATAATTATCACGACTAATACGACTAACCACATGCATAATGGCATTCCATCAAGTATTAATGGGATAGGCTGTCAAACCTTAAATAGATCTATTCATTATATTCGCGTTCATATAACAGTGATTAATGGCTCATGATCAAGGGTCTTTTGGCAATAGGTAACTTAGGCATATATCAAGTCAGGAAGCATACAGAAAATTACTTGTGGTCTGTTTATAATATGTATCCCCCTCACGGAGTTTGAAAATAAGTAAATGTGTGGCTATGACTCACCTTGATTGATACTGAAATGAAGAAAATAAAGTCGGACGAATTTATGATAACGGCTTCAAAATACAACCTGATAAATAGATTTGTCTGAGAATTTGACCAATTTGGTAACTACGAACGAATAACGAATAATAATTATTCGTTATGACGAATAGATGATGTGCAGTGTAATTCTTATGATATGCATGATATGACAAAATATGTTATTTAAATTATCCATCGAAGTTTTACCGTTTTAATCGTAAGTAAAAATATTAACTTTTGAAATATCGTTATATATATTATTAACGTTACGTTAAATAATATATATATAACTAAAATGAAAGTTTAAATGCAATACGAAATAAATTTACGAAAATAGAAAATAAATAAGAATGTTAAATAGAATATGTTTAGTCCTTGTCCTTTTCCAATTTTATCATTTTTACTCTAATGATGTTGTTTTTTTTTTTTTTTTTTTTTTTTTGTGCAAGGTGAATTTATATTAAACTTCCAAATATTTACAATGCTTGGAACAAAATAAAGACTGTTTTGGACAATCCCAAAACAGATAAGAAACAAATCCAATACTATCTCTATCAGATATCAAAACTATATCTGCTAGACTATGCAAACTGACAATAACAGCTCAGTAATACTTCTGCATATTCTTCATGTTTGCATCAGCAATCATTCCAAGTCTTTTCATCATCAAATTCACCTTACAATGCACCTTTACCATCTAGCTACATTTCCAAATCTCTATCCATCAAAACCATTCAACCTGCCACCACAATGGTAAAGATAGACAAGAGTTTGGCTTCACTAGGAACCCATAACCTCTCCACAGTAGGGGCTATACTAGTTGTGCTACATTTTCATCTACTACAATGGCATCACACAACTGGGAACACACACCCTACGGTGAGTACCAACCATTCCTCCAATGGCAGTGTATAGCATGGACCAAGTAGGTTCATCTTTCACTCCTCACTATTCCATGCTTCATACACTGCCCTCCATGTTCACTACCCTCACAACTGGAAACCTACTTTGTGACCTATATATACATTTGCATAGCTTTACTTACATCAGTCCCCAATATCTAACAAAGATCCACTGAGAACATGAGCAAGTAGACCCATAAAGTGTACAATATAGATCAAGATACAAGGCCATCAGCTGTTGTGAACAGAAAGTTCCTCAATTTCCAGTGTGAAAATTGAGAAACATTGGTAGAGACCAATAAAGAAAATAGGCACTTCATGAACCAGGCCTTTATGTGGTAATTTCTTATACCACATACCCTGTTAAAAAGAAAACAAGGTAATAGCAGCAACCATCAAAGCAGGAAACTTCTTTATGTGTTTGAAAAGTCTTCCACAAAACACTCTGATGCCAATACATCTGCAGCCCATCCTCACAAGTATTAGCATAGAATTTCTTATGAAAATCTTCAAACACATGGTACAAGCCATTTGCCATTCAATCTCTTCAATACAAACTTTTACTTTTAGCTTTTCTTCTTGAACTTAATGCACCACTTTTCCTCCACTCTTTTGACTGCTAAACTTTCTTTAACTTTCAAGCTCAGTAACTTCATTTTAGTAATATCCATAATTCTATTAGTTACTTCCTCCACACTTTTACTTTCTTCTCTGAAAATTCTACTATTTCTCTCATTCCAAATACAGTACACACTTGCAGCAAAACTTAATCTTTTAACCACACTATCAATGTTATTCCCATTCAGCCCATTAGCTAACTCATGGATAATGTCATTCCATTCATTCATCACTTCATGAATTTCTGCCATGCTTTTGATCTTATTCCAAATACCACTTGAGTACTCACATTTAAAGAACAAGTGTTCCAAATCTTCACTTTCATTTTTGCATAGGTAACATCTATTAACTGCATAGTTACCCCATCTCTGCAATCTATCTTGAGTATTCATTCTGTTATTAATAGCAATCCATATGATGAAAGCATGCTTGGGTATACACTGTGAATACCAAACAAGCTTCCACCATTTGACTTCTGGAACATTACTTCTTAAATCTTTACACACATTTTTAACAGTAAACTCTTTTTCCATTCCACTACTAGTCTTCCACACTGCCTCATCACATTTATTAGGATTTATGTCTGGCACTTCAATACTAGTTACAACATTAAACTTGCTATACCATTCAGAAGGCCAAACCCAATTATTATTTCTAACCATATCACTCACCTTCATATCAACATCCACCCTAGCATCATATAAATCTCTGTGAGATAAGTACTGATTCAGAGGTCCAATACTACTCCAATTATCAAACCACATGGACACTGTTCTCCCATCACCTATTTTATACACAATTCTTTCCTTTATTTTATCTATCACTTTCATCATATTCTTCCATCCCCAACTATCTTTATTATCAGCCTCAATAACCCAAAAATTCTTCCCCCTTAGTTTCACTGTGTGCACCCATTTAACCCATAATGAGTCTTTCTTAGTAGCAATATTCCACACATGTTTAGAAAGGAGAGCTTCATTCCAACTGTACAAATCCTTTAGCCCCAATCCCCCTTGATCTTTAGGTCTGCAGACTTGTTTCCATGAAATTTTACATTTGCCTTTAGACTGCTTACCTTGATTCTAAAGAAAGTCTTTCAGCAATCTATTGATTTCTTTAATAACAGTCATTGGGAGAAGAAAAACAGAAGGCCAGTAAACATGGATTGACTCTAATATAGTAGCTATCAATTGTAGTCTCCCAGCATAAGAAAGGCTCCTATTCTTCCAATCACCAACTCTTTTTTTAATCTTATCAATCAAACTTCCACAATCTTTCACACCCAATATTTTAGCCAAAAGAGGAACACCCAAGTATCTTACAGGTAGCTTTCCAGTAACAAAAGGTAAAATATTCAGAATTGCTTGTTTATCCTCCTCTTGCATACTTCCAAAGAAAATAGTACTCTTAGATAGATTAGGGAGAAGACCTGACTATGAACTAAACTCTTCTATAGCTTCTTTTATGATCCTAACAGATGTAGTATCACCATGGCACATGATAAGAAGATCAACTGCAAAACAAACATGGGTAAGATTCATTTCCTTGCATCTAAAATGGTAATAAAATTCTTCATTGCTACTGATCTTCCTTTGCAGCACCAGTGTAAAAATCTCCATAATCAGAGTAAACAAATAAGGAGACATAGGATCTCCTTGTCTCAAGCCTCTAACACCTTTAAAATACCCTGCTCTTTCCCCATTCACATTGATAGTAAATGCGGTTGTAGATACACATTGCATGATCCACTCCACCATCTTCATATGAAAGCCAAACTCAATCAAAATTCTTCTTAGGAAACCCCAATTCACTGTGTCATAGGCTTTCTGGATATCTATTTTGAGAGCAACTCTTTTAGGACCATTCTTTCTATTATAACCCTTCATTATTTCCTGAGTGAGAAGAATGTTATCTTGTATGTATCTTCCAGGTATAAAAGCACTCTGATTGTCACTTACCAAAGTACTTAAAACAGGTTTAATTCTGTTTGTTATCACTTTACTGATGCATTTGTACAAAACATTGCAACAAGCAGGGTTCTAAATAGCGCGCCATAGCGGCGCTATAGCATCGCTATAGCGCGAGGCGTGGCCTCCACGTTACGAAACAGGTCAAGGCGTCTTCTTAAGGCGTAGCGTGTTGTGAAGCGTGAAAAAGCGTGATAAGGCGCGCTATAGCGTGAAGCGTGGCGCTTTATTTTGAAGCTTTTGTTGGATTTAGTGATTTACTATTATTGGGCTAGAAAAAACTTGGGCTTGAGCTAACTTTATAGATCAAATGCTAAAAGATAATATAACAAGTGAATGTGAATCTGCTAAAAGATAATATATATGTATGAAATATGATATAAATATATAAATCTATAAAAAATTATGCCGCCTTGAGTCACGCCTCAAAAAACGCTGTAGCTTCGCTATAGCTCGTGTAGCTTGAGGCTTGGCTTCGCCGCCACGCCACGCCTCACGCTATTTATAACCTTGGCAACAAGCAATAGGTCTGAAATCAGTAACTTTACTAGGGGTTTGGATCTTTGGGATTAAAGTAATCAATGTAGCATTTAGCTCCTTCAACATCTGACCTTTCTCAAAAAATTCTTTAACAGCACAACAGATATCATGACCTATAGTTCCCTAAGTTTTTTTGAAAAAAGTAGAGGAGAAACCATCAGGACCAGGAGCCTTTCCATCATCAATATCAAACATAGCTTTCTTAATTTCATCTTCAGTAACATCTCTAACCATATTCTCAGCAACAACATCATTCAATTTATTACTAAACAAATTCAAGCTGTCCAGCTCTTCAACTTGATATTCTTTTCCCAAAAAACCTTCAAAATGCTTTACAAACTGATCAGCAACTTTGTCTCCTTCATGAAGAATCCCATTATTATCATACACATTGTGAACTTTGCTCTTATTTATTCTGCCTTTGAGAACACTATGAAAAAACTTTGTATTTCTATCTCCTTCACATAACCACTGGATTTTAGCTTGTTGATATAAGAATTTTTCTTCATCTGCTTGAGCTTCCAAAAACTCTTCTAACAACTTAGCTTCTATGATTCTTAACCCTTTATCATGAGGATCACTATCAATTCTCTTCTGTACTTCTTTCAATTGCTCTCTGAGTTTAATAACCCTCTCATATACATAACCTTTTTCCCAGCTCAACTTTTTCAAAGGGTGCTTAAGCTTCCTAAGTTTCTTCACCACTTGAAACATATAAACTCCATCCACATTTTCCTCCCACACTTTCTTCACAGTATCAATAAACTTCACATTATCAGCAGTGAAATTAGCAAATCTAAAAGCCTTTGCATTTTTCCTAGCAGAAGTAGGAATACACAATGTTGTAGGGCTGTGGTCAGAAATAATGTATGGATGAAAGATTGCATGACACTTAGGATACTTTGTAATGAAATCATTATTGGCCATAACTCTATCTAGCTTCTTCAAAACTCCAGACTGATTACCTTCTTTAGCCTTATGCAAATTTTTTGTCCAAGTGAAATGAAGACCAGAACTACATATATCTTCAACTTCAATGGTGTTAAAGCAACTTTGGAAATCATGCATATCTGATGTCATATTAGATACCCCACAAGAGTGTTTAGAAGGTTTCAGAGTCACATTCATGTCTCCTGCTATACCCTACGAAAATCCATTAATTATGCTTTTATCTCTGGCCAAATTATCTCATAAATCTTTTCTTTCTGCACCAGAGTTAGCAGCATATACAAAAGTAAAATAACACTTGAAATTATAAGAAGGAGCTTGAATAACACAAAAGATAGTCTGACTTGTCTTGTGAATGATCTGGACTTGAATACCATCTCCATCCCATCCTAAGACAATTCTACATCCTTTAGAGCAAAACTGCATATTTGAATCCCACTCCCACCTACTAAACACCTTATCACATGCTCTCTGTAATTTTGTGCTCTTTAGTCTAGTTTCTAATACTGCACAAACTTTCAAATTCTCACTTTGAATTAAATTTAAAACCTCCTTCTGTTTATCAGAAGTACCCATACCCCTTATATTCCAAATACCAAATTTCAATTCCATATTAATTATCAGCTAACACTTTCTTCCCCCTTCCATTCACCTCAACCTCATTCATAACCTTTGCTATACCATTCAATACTTCTTCAACATCTTCTATTATGACTTTATCTTCATCATTCTTTTGACTTTCTTTTTCCTTATTATTTTCCTCTGATTTCACTCTAGCATCATCTTCAGGTAAGGAACTCAACACTGCATATTGATTACTAGATCTTTTGTTATTCACCACTATCTTTGCTTTTTCAAAACCTTGTTTACTTGTACCTATACCTTCATTCTTCTCATTACTTTTCCCTACATTTCCATCTTGTTTCTTCCTATATTCTTGTCTTGCAAAATTAACATTTCCTCCTTTTTGATTTCTCATACCTTCACCACTTTGCACAGGTGTCACTCTACTTTTCCACTGATCTGTTCCATTCCTATAGTAGTTACTTTGGTAATTCTGATTTTGTTCAGCCTCTTTCTACCTTGATTTTCCCATTCAATCTTCTCTTCTGTTCCATTGTTCTTCTGACTTTTATCAGCTACATTAGTCTTTCCTTTAGTTTCATTCTCCACTTCCTCTGCACCCTTAGGCCTCTTACTACACCTCACAAAGCTATGACCAAACACTTTACAATGCTCACATACTTGAGGTATCCAATCATAGACCACTTGCACATTTTTGGTACCTTTTACACATTGATTCTTGTCTCTATATTGAATTTCAATACTCTTTTTTAACCCTTTCTCAGCTGATATTTCCACAAGAACTCTAGCATATCCTAGGTTACCCATTCCCTTATGACACATAGCAGCAGTCACATTATCCATTAGAATGGGCATACCTATACTACTAGCTAAAGCACTTATTCCTTCTACACTCCATGCCTCTAATGGTATATCCACCATTTTAACCCACACAAGCAGCTTACTTGGTTCCATCTTCTGCATATCCATATCAGGACTCCATTTCTGTACAAAAAGAGGTTTGTTATTCACCATCCAAGGTCCACTTTCCAACACTGCATCCATTCCATCCTTGTTTTTGAACTTAAACAAAAACTAACCATTCTTATGAACTATATCAACCACTCCATACTTACTCCACATCCTTCTTATGTTGTACATTAATTCACTTGGATGCATACTACACCCTACAAACTGTCCACATACAGTCTAGTTCCACTTCTCACTTCCTTTTTGCACAATCATTTCATCAAACACAACAACTTCATTGCTTGACTCAGTAACTAAAGTTGGCACAAATTTGAGCTTATTAGGAACTTCCTCATTCTTTACCACTTTAGCATATGAATTGTTTTTCAGATCCTTATCAGAACTAGCATTACCTTTCTCCTGAACATTCTCCTTTTCCACTTCATTTCTAACCACACTATTAATCTCAGACACATCAATCCCATTCTTAACACTAGAAGCATTACCACATTCCTCATTCACCTGTTGTACATCTGGTTCACTATTACTATTATCAACATTACCACTATTCTCCATATTCTATACAGTTTCATCAACATTAATCACTTTCCCACCCTGATCCTTCATTTTTATACTATTACCTCTCTCTAATTCACAAGTTCTCTCAACCACGTTTGCTTTCCCAATACTACTATTCACACTTTCCTTCCCATTAACAACCTCTACATCATTCCCGTTTTTCCCCACACTACTAACAACATGATCATTCAACCAAATCGGAGCCCTAGAAGTGCAATTAGATTTCCGATTATATGTTCGTTGTTTCTTATTATTCATCATACCTACTAATAACTAATTACAAGCTTATTGTAGACATTAAAGAAACAATTCGTAGAAAATAGGATTGTAATTCAAAACAACTCAACGAATGAATTTTGGTGCCAAAATTCAGAAATGGGGGTTTTCTCAAATTGTTACCAAAATCAAAATCAAACTAACCGTTAGATGCGGAATGATGATAGGAATCTAACGGTGTAATCAGAATTGAAATTCATTCAGTAATTTGTAAAAAATAGAGGAAAAATGGTGATTTTTAGACAAGCGGAAATAACGGAAAACGGTTATGAGAGAAAAAAGGAGAAACTCTAACGATGTTTGCGTTACACCGTTAGTCCTTTTTATAAATAAATTACAACTATAGTCCTCTAATTGTCCAATAATCAAAATTAGGCTTAGAATATTAACTTTTATCAATTTTTACCCTTATGGTTCTGAATTTACAGTTTTAGTCCTTCTTTTCAATATTTACAATTTTAGTCCTTCTAGGTGTCGTCGCGTTACATTTTTAGTCCAAAGTTACAAAAATGATTATAAAAATTATATAAATTTTTCCGTGGCTTATTAAGTTAATAATAAGCTTATTTTAACGCTTATTTGATTAAAAGCTTATTTTTTTAGCTTATGGGCCTTTAACGAATCAAATTCAAGGCCCGTTAAGAATTTTAGAGGCGAGAGCATGGAAATTGTTTTGGGCCTGGACTTGGGCTATTTTTATGATTCTAAAAATGTTTCATATGGGCCTAGTGGGCTTATGGATCGTTAATTCTTATTGGGCTTGAAATAAGCCCAAATGAGTTTATTTAAGTTTTTAACTAAATAGGATTTGAAAAATCTTGTGATTTGCCGATTCAAAATGAAGTAATTTGAGTGTCGAAACGTGAGTATTTTTACAAGTTATATAAATGAAAGTGGTAGTTTTCTAAGTGGTCTATTAAGTCGTGTAAAAATATGATATGTTTGTTACGTGATATTTAAAGATATACGAGCGTTTTGTAGCATGTATGGATCGTTTATATATATGAAAAACTTAGTATTATTTCTAAGTGTTTATGTAATTTTTCATGCGACTTAGCATGGTTCAAAAATGGGTTTGTTTGATGCATGTCGAGTGAAACTAACGTGAATTATGAGTGTGTTGTGACTCCTAGGCCTTCCAAGATAGAGGCTAGCCACGTTTGGTGTTCTATATGACAATATGTACGTGAAAATAATATGTAAATTAATATACGATCGAATAAATATATATATGATGCATGAACTATATTTATCGTGTGAAACTTGAAACAACTTACAACACCTCGAGAGTGGATGAATGAATCACAAGGATAAATCACGTTCGACTATAACCCAAGGAAATAAACGTATAACTTAAAGTCGATTACCCTTTTCTTGCGTCCAAACGTTATTGAAACAACCTCTGGCCTTTATGAGATAGTTTTTAGGAAGAAAGGAAACTTTGAGAGTGTATGATAATTGAGAGAAACGGGTGCATGCATAAGTAGTATATATGGTGTCATTTTATCACACGTAAGTGTGAAATTTTCAAAGAAACCACAAGTACTATGCATGTCAGTAACTCTAGGCTTATAGGATGAAATTATAACATATAATATGAGTTTGAGAGTTCATGAAATAGGGGGGGTGTCTTGGTGAATCACAAGGATGTCGACCACCATTTATTTCCATACACGATTTGTGAAATCTTGTACAACTTGAATATAGCTGATCATAGATGACATTTAAACATGAAAACATGTTAGAAATGTTATTAGGAACACGTTGGAACAAACAGGAATCAAAACGGTTAAGTTTTGAGTTGATTGTGAATCGATTTAATTGGATTTTTGTCAAACACTTCGCCACTTAAAAACGTATCAAACATCGACCTATGGACTTGGGATTTGACACACTAATAGTTGGCTAGGTGGTAAACGAGGTGGTGTAAAAATATTGGTATGTCGTGTGTAAAAATCGTGAATACGCGAGGCATTTTGTAGCTTGATTCTAGTCGAATGAATGAAATAATAAGATTTGGAATTGGGCTTATGAATAGTGTACGAGGTGTTGGACTGGAAAAAATGATTAAGGGCCCGTTTGGTAATTAAGTGTCATTAGAAATTTTAATTAAGATTAGTGAAGTGTAATTTGGATTAAGTGAAATGTTTTAGGTTTCGAGTAACGTGTCGAGGATTGGTTCCGTCATTTCGTGAATTATGTTATTTTGTGATAACGACGAAATAATATAATAAGAAAATTTTCAATTTTTTCTGAGAAAATGGGAATTAGTAACGATAACGAAAGATTATTTATTTATTAACGATATAATTACAAGAAATTTTTACAAGGTTCTACACCGTGCTCAAGTTAAACTTATAAAGAGGAATAACATGAGTCGTTATTGAATGTGTATAGTTAAAAACTAATATTTTTTTTCTAGGTAATTCTTACTTAATCTCATAAAATGGAATAACATGAGCAATTCGTATATGTATAATCTCGTATATTCATTTACAGGTTACAGTTCTCGTCTTTTTCTTTTTATATTAATAATTCCATGCAAATACATTAATTTCACATATGCTAATAATAATATTTATAAATAATAACAACATAAGGTTGAATTTTGTTAATAAAATATAGAGTATATGAGGTATTTAATAAATTTATAAAGTTCTTAAAAAAAATAAAAACTGGTAAATATATTTTATTTAAAATTTAATGACTAAAGTTTTATGCTTTTATCAATTACATCTTTCTTTTAAAGTTTTTTTTTTTTTTTTTTTTTTTTTTTTTTTTTTTTTTTTTTAAGTGACACATATGTTTTACTCCATCCGTTCCGAAATTATTGTCTCGTATTGACTTTTTTGGTCTTTACTTTTCAACTTTGACCTTAATTATTTTTGTCTATATGACATAATACTTGATACAAAATATATAAACGGATTGAGTTTTAAATGTATTTTCATTTGATTATTTTTATCAAAAATTGTAAAACACAAACAAAAATATTTATAGTTAAAGTTAAGAAAGAAAGACAAAAAAAATTAAATAGGGGACAATAATTTTAAGACGGATGTAGTAGCACATTTTATAAGTTAGACGAAAATTTCATAGTTCGACCAAAGTGAACTTCAATTTTGACTTTATTTGTCAATCATATTGGTCGATTTTGTGTTTATAATATATAATAATTTGTATATTTGAATAGTATTACAAAGACTATTAAGAAAATAATATTATAGTAGGATTTTAGGATCCAATCTTACTATTTTTATCTTGAAAAAAAAAAAAAAAAAAAAAAAAAAAAAAATCGTGAGTTAGATGAAATCAGTTCTTATTTTTAAAATTTGAGCATCACATATATTTAATTAAATAGCTGGAAAATAAAATAAACGTTTTGACAAAGTTTGTCATTCCTCATTCCTCTTCTAGACCTACCACATTCATAATATTCTCATTTCTCCCCACCTTGAAACCCTCTCTTCTCTCCATGGCTGCCACCTCACCAACCACCACCACCACCATCTTCCTCCTCCTCACAACCCTCCTCACCTTCACTGGCGATGCACTCTCCGACCACCTAAGCACCACCACCACCACCAACCTCTATCTCTCCCCCAAAACCCTCACCACCA
Organism: Artemisia argyi; assembly: GCA_030686995.1. Classification (NCBI taxonomy): domain Eukaryota; kingdom Viridiplantae; phylum Streptophyta; class Magnoliopsida; order Asterales; family Asteraceae; genus Artemisia; species Artemisia argyi. Next base: position 156,305,962 of record CM060709.1, on the reverse strand, counting down.
ACTACAACGACATGCTCAACTCCTTCAAAATCTTCATCTACCAAACACCACCATCACCACCACAACAACAACACTCACTATTCTACAAATCTCTCATCAACAGCCACTTCATAACACAAGACCCTAACCAAGCCCACCTCTTCTTCATACCATTCAACCCCTCTATCTCCACGCGCAGCCTCGCACGTGTCATTAAAAACATCCGTACTAATCACCCTTTCTGGAACCGTACTTTAGGTGCTGATCACTTTTATCTAACAACATCTGAAGGCGTTGACTTATCATCCGACAGAAACATAGTTGAGTTGAAGAAGAATTCTATTCAAATATCTTCTTTTCCGACATCCTATGGTTCTTTTATCCCTCATAAAGACATAACCTTACCTCATCATGTGTTAGAAAAACCTAAACCTTTGGTCAACGACACCAAGAAGAACATGTTTCTAGGTTACATGAGATTAAGTAAAGATATCCCGTTAAGTTTAAGTGAAGACATTAAAAAAAGTGAATATTTCACGGTGGAACATGGTCCCATGGATTCTAAATTTTGTTTATTTATGTATCATGCTGACGTGTCTTGGATTGTGGAAGCTATGGCTTCGCGGTGTGTGCCAGTAGTGATTACTGACCGTCCCATACAAGATCTACCCTTGATGGACGTGATCAAGTGGGACGAGATCGCCATGTTTGTGGGACCCGATAGCGGGGCCCACGGGCTAAAGAAGGTGTTGGAAGGGATTGAGGATAGTAGGTATAAGATGATGGTGGAATCTGGTGTGTTGGCGACAGAACATTTAGTGTGGAACGAGGAACCGAAACCATACGATGCTTTTCATATGATTGTTTATCAGTTGTGGTTGAGAAGACATACGGTTAGATATGCTAGATGGGTTGAGTAGTAGTTTGTTGAATGCTTTTTCTGTTCTTGCTAAATTTAGAATGCCGTCTGCGAATAATTCAAGCATTTTTTTTTTTAAAAGAAATGAAGTAGTTTGTTTACCTTTTGAGTTTTGAATTATAGAATATGTACTGTAATTGTTTGTTTATACTTTATAGTAAACTATTTTATGTTTATAAGTTAAAGAACTGCCGGAATTGGTGTTTTGTTACTTTTTGTGTTACGGAACTTGTATAAAATTTTTCTTCGTAGTGCTAATCTTTGTAAAAAATACTGAATTTTTTAAATGTATCTGTTCACAATGTATTGTGTTTCTAATTTATTATTGTTTAGTTTGTAAATTAATAACTAAAAAGGGGAGTTACTTTCACTAAACTCGATCATTTTAAACGAAAATTGTATTTAAAAAAAAAAAAAAAAAAGAAAAAAAACTGTAAACCCGGTCACTTTTTACTCTCATTTCGTCCAAGATTGTAGTTACATCTTACTTTATTTAGTCATGAGTTTTATCTTGTAACTTGCATTAAGGCCTTTAACATGTAGTCATTTACGGACGTGTTCTAGAAATTGCATTAGAGATAATAGAGGATGTGGGGAAAGGTTAAGGTCAATAATGTGTTTTGGCTGGGCTAGGATCTAGTAGACTTGACTTTCTATTGGTTTATGGCTACTCGTTGGGAATTTTACTTGGTTGAGTCACTTGGGACAAAATGACCTAAAAATTCGAAGAATGACTTTCTGCCTATCTGATATGAGCTGAAGACGATTTGAGTAGCTGTACTAACAATTTGGCATAATGAGTATTATATTTCGAAAAAGTTAAGGAATGACTTTGGTACGTGTAAATGATGGCCCTTAATAATGTACTGCTCGTATTATATACCTTTCGTGTAGAAATGTGGTTTGCGTCATAGCAATAATATATTCCAGCTGGGTTAAGAATATGACTACTATATTACCACCATGAGCCATGTGTTATGTCATTTTTAGTCACCCCATGTTCTAAGGTTGGACACAGTGATGACCAAACACGATCATCCTACAACAACTTTCTTTTTTCGACGACTTGACAACGATCATTTATCATAGTGATGACCAAGTTATCTATTTATTTATTTTTATTTTTAATTCAAATATTTTAAAAATCAATTTTAAATTCATTAAAAATAAAACATTACAATTCTAATTAAAAACTTAAACATTACAATACTAATTAAAAACTTAAACGATTCATATAACTTGTAGCGTGCGTTGATTGCTGCATTAATATTTAAAAGTTCTTGTTGTTGTCGCGAGGGCAAATTTTGGTTGATTTTTGTATTGTAAAAAATCAAGTTTTGCTCCCGTTTTGATGTCGCCATTAATTTCATTTGTTGTCGTTGGAGCTTAATTTTCTCTCTTTTCAACTCCTCAGCTCGCGTTGCCCTTGCCTTTTACATCTCTAGCTATTTTTCCTTCAACCTTATGTATGACTCTTCTATGTCATTATTTTTCCTCGGTTTTGACAGCTTGAACTTGAAAAAACTCTGGGCTAATGAATTATCTATATATATAATTAAGGTTCTAAACGGTGTCGTTTCACCCCACTTTTTCCCGCCAAAAATTCGGCCCAGCTGCTGGGCTGTCTAGGCCTGTTTAAGTAGCCCGTGTGGTGGTTTCTTTCTAGCCCAGATAATGCCACAGCATTAGATAAGTATAGCGATACACCCAGAAGTTTCCGGACACACACATACAAAACTTGTGGCTGCTATTGGTGTGATGGTGTCGGTGAGGTCTTTCACCAGAATGGTTGGCATCTACGAAATGTTGTCGGTGATGTAAGTTAGTGTGGTGGGTTTTGCTTTTGTTAATAATTTTATTTGCTATTTTTTCATTTCCTTCATATCTTCAATCAGTAAGTAGTTTAGTGATCTTTAGCAAATTATAAGATGTGGTTTTGAAAGAATTGTAAATCCAACGGATAGATTTTTAGATATGGTGATTAATAGGATCAGGGTTTTGCGTAATTGGGGGTTTGTGTGTTAGAGGTTAATTAGTGTAGTGGGTTTTAGGTATTTGGTGATCCTAAACATTTTTTTAACTCTTAATCGTAATCTGGAACATCAATTGTTAGGATTTGGATTTAGGGTTCATACGCTAAATTGGGAATTTTGAAATTAGGTTTTATGTATTAAATAGTTCAATTGAATCTTAAAAGATTGAATTTTGAAATTAGGGTTTTGCTGTCATTTGGGGGTTTTCTTAATAGTTCAATTGTATTTTGGTAAGGCTGTCATCTTAATTTGGGGGTTTTGATAATTTAGTTGTTTAATAATTTTATGGGTTTATTGGGTTTCTTAGAGTTTTGTCATATTTTGGGGGTTTTGTTAATTTTGTTTCTTCTCATAATTTTTTGCAAGTTACCTTGCTACGGTGGAATTGGAGACGGCGGTGTAGCAAGAATTCTGATGGTATGAGATTCTTTTAATTATCTATTTATAGTTTGTTTTTTTTAATCCTCTTTGAGATGTTTTTCGGGTTTATGTCAATGATGGTTGTCATTATGTGATGCGGTAATTGCAGGCACCGGCTCAACAAACAAACACACACATCAACCTAAAGATGGAGATGAAATAACTGAATATTGCAAAGAAGAATGTTAAAAATCGCGTTTGAGGTTGGTTACATGATTTTTTTATTATCATCAGCTTTAGGTGTTTTGATTTTAAATTAGAATTTACTTTTAATTTATGGTTCTTTGTCAAATTAGGGGTGTTAGCAGAAACGCCATATAGTTAGAGATCTTTGCTATTGATAGGTTTTGCTAACTTCGGGTTGAGGAATAATGTTGAGGTAATTCATTTTGCTATTCTTTTGGTAGTTAAAATTCTAGAGTAAGGGGTGTATAATAAAAATGAGATTAACGGCTTTAGAAAATCATATCTGGAAGTGCTTTTGATGGTCGAATTTGTGATAATAGAAGTTTTAGTGCTTGACAAGTTTTGGCTAAATATGTTATAATTATGTTTCGCCCTTTGATAATATTGTCTAAAACTAATTAACCAATCCCCTTAAATTAGATAGTCCGGAACAAAACAAACTTCAAGAACTGTATTTAAAATTGCAAATTGTTGTACAGGTCGGTTGGGGTACGGCAACTATGATTGAGGTATCATTGCGTGTGTTTCAGTGGGTGCGTTCAGGATGTGTGATCTAGGAGTGAATCTGGTTATTGGGTCGAATGTCTGGGTTCAGTGGGTGTGAGGCTGTATTTACATGCTCAAATCGGTGTATGTCTATATGTGTGTATGTAAGCTGATTGCGTAAATATGCTATTGAAAAAGGCGTAAACTGTCTATTGAACAGCTTGGTGTTATGTAGTAAAAACCGACATCAAGTAATTTTGTATAATAAAAAGTTACGTTTTCATTTTGTGCAACCTGAAAGAGCAACTATTGATGGTTATGTCATACATTACGCCGTAGGAAAAAAAGGGATAAGCTATGCATATCAAAGTTCCTTTTTAGAACGGTTGATCATGTCGATTTAGTTAATAAATAGTTTTTTTTCCGGGTTTGCAGGAGTTGCAAACAGTTGTCACAATTGAAGAAAAACGAATGGCTGAATTTCTTCATGCCAGGTTCTTTTACTACAATGATCCATATTAACAACCACGTTATAAAATTGTTTCTGTAATAACATACCCTCAGTATTCTAAATTTGTATATTGATTAGAATAAAAGACGCCTCAGTTGGAAGGGGAAGTTCAAACACCACAGGTAATGATTTGCATCGAGACCAAATCGTTCTTCTTCAACACATTTTGGACTTCCAAAGGTTGAATTTCATGAAATTTACTCCTATTGTCTTCTCATTAAAATTGTGTATGTTGGTGCTTATGTTAGTTTTGACTCTAGGCTTTGGAAGAAGTACAAAAACCCAAGCCAAAAAGAACCCTTTTCACAGGTATGTGCTTTTTATCTATACGCCAACTTATTTTGTCATAAACGGGTTGGAAACATCCATTATTGAAAAATGGGATGTTTCTGAATTCGATGAGAAGGATCCTTGAAGCTCCTAACAGACCTTTATTGTCTATTATGCAAGATTCATTTTATCGTCGTTTGAGCACGAAAGAATCTGAACGTGCCCATATGTATAATTTTCAATACCCTGGTAATGGTCATACAAATGTAGGTGTCTTACTTTCTTTTTCTGCAAAATGCTTGCTTATGCTGTTTATATTTTTTCACTGTTGTAGATGCTTTTTACACACAGGAAATGCTATAGTGCATTGAAAAGCTAGCTTAAGAAAACACCGCAGAAGTTCCAAAGCCTTTCGCCAGGTACTCACTCCTAAACATATGGTATTGAATATGAAGCCATTTTTGTAGAATTGCTTCGCCTGAACAGAGAAGAATCTTATAGTTCATGATTGAAGTAAAAAAAAAAAAAAAAAAAAAAAAAAAAAAAAAAAAAAAAAAGGCCTATGTGTTTGACTTATGATTATATGTCATAGTAGTTGTTGCCCAAAATCTAGGTTATATATCCAAGCACTCTTTATTTAATAGGACCATCAAAATGAGAAGAAACAAGACAAATCTTTGTTTTATATGGCGTATGGGTATGTAGGATTAAAGGGGTGTTTGGTCGGGAATTGTCTATTTGTTATCATTTGTCATTTTGTCCTGCTTTGTTGTGTATGTTACTATCCTAATTTTTTGTTAGCTTTAAAAATTTGTTATAGTAGAATTTATATACTGTTAAAAACATTCGCGGTAATCAGTATGGAGTACAAATGGGGGTGTTTGTGTAAGCTAATGTTGTCTCAGAGTGCATTTTCCAAGAGTCCATGCAGTACAATTTGAAAAAACACTTTCCATACGCCTGAATAAGCGGATAAACCCTTCTATATAAGCATTCTTTCAACATGCATTAGGATTGGATTGCGTCAGGATGGTTTATTAGTTTATCTTTTCGACTGTAATGATAAATTATGTATATGCATAATAAATAGACATGTAACTGGATCAAATGAAAACTGAGCGAAGTATGATGTCTAAGCGTTATAGTCTGATTGTTTCTTAGTCACTTTGTTTTTTTCTGATGGAGTTGGATTTTGTTTCAGGTAAGGAGGTTGTGATTTGATTCGTATTTGGCGTGCATTGCATAAAAACTGATCACTTATACAATGGCGGTAAGTACATGTACAACTACTCTATCATTCATTTGGTCTTTTCATAAATAAACTCTAACCATAGATTGTGTCAGTTTTTTTTGCAGATGGCTGATCTCAAACTCACAGTGGATAGCCTCTAGAAAAAGAGAGATTTCTACTTTTCAAATCGATTGGGGACTGATCATCATGCAGAGCATTAGCGACAGCAACATTCGGGCTTTGAATATTTCAGCTTAAAGGTGCAAACCAAACGCACCCTAACCAATCTTTGTTTCTATACGCATTCAGCTACGGTTCTGGCCACTTAAACATGGATTTGTCTTTCAAACTTCACCATATACAGGTAGAGAAGAGGCTTGTTAGTAGGTTATCTATTTTAGGAAATAGAAAAGGAAGGTTATAGATCAATCCATAATTGTTATGTAGCCCGTACTTTTTTTTTATCAGGATTAAGTGAAAAAGGTTTGATTTTGATAGTGATATGCTGTGTTTACTATTACAGTCTAAATGCTATTGTCGTGTTCATGGGAGGCAGCTGAAATAGTTGTTTGGAATCAAGGAATTTGCAAACAAGACGGATATAGTTTCTATTATGAGTGGCCAACCAGCCACAGCATGGAGTGAGTCCTCTGTTTGTGTTTGGGTACTCTTTGTTCATGTTGCACGGTTATTGTATTTATCGTGTCAAATATTTTCAGGACCGCGTAATCAAGTAACTCATTAGAAGGTACAATGGCTTATCTTTATCGTTTATAATGAATGTCCTTTTTCCTAACATATTTTGTGTCTAATGTTTCAATGAATAGCTTTTCATATCATTACACATTTTCATTGCGTACCTGTATTATCACAAAAAATTAAAAACAGATGCAATTATTACACTTTATAATTACACTGCTTCATATACAGTTTGAAGATGGTTATGAAACACATGGGCATTGACAAATTGAGGAAGCAATGGACCATCATGGACTTAAAGGAACTGAAGGCACACATCAAGAATTCATTGTGAGTATAACAAAGCCCATTTGTGATGGGTCAGTGTAGTATTTTGTTCATGTGTTAGCCTGTTACGTTAATAATGTGTTGTGTCTTGAACATCGGAACTGTCTTTTACATGCGTGTAATTAGGCTTATCATGTATGCTTTTTATGTTTAAGTAAAGTCATAAATATGGATTTTAAACCTTTACTTGCAAATTGAACAAACTATTTTGAGTATTTTCAACAAAAAGATAATTCAGAATTAAATATTATACTTTCTTATATATACCTTTTTGTCGTTTTGTAGCGCTTGATGTTGGTTATATAGTTTGCGACTCTTCCGTGAGATATAGAGTACAATGGCTAATTACTCAGCAAAGGGGGCCCCGTCAAATGGATCTGTGTATGTTTGTAATTTTCCTCCTGGGCAGATGAAGATATGCTAGCCGAATTTTTTGGCACCATCGGTTTGCTGAAGGTATGGGTTCTAAAACGGTATTTCTTTACCTGCACATTTACGTGATAAAATAGCTTTTTTATATTGTGCAACTTGGTTAGTCTCTATGTTTACAATGTACACAAAGATAAAAGAATAGGTCGGCCAAAGATATGGATATATCGAGACAAGATGACAAACGAACCTAAAGGAGATGCTATAGTAAAATACGAAGATCCATATGCTGCACAAGCTGCTATAGAATGGTTTAACAATAAGGATTTTCATGGGACGATAATCGAAGCTCTAATGGCAGAGTCAAAAACACGTTTGTTCAAGAATTTCATAAATGAGATGCTTGCAGCAGGTAAGGCATGTTGCAGGCTCAATAACTCTTGAACTGATGTATGATGAATCTGTAATTCTATTATTCCTGTTAAACGTTATTGGACTTGCAGACATGAAGTTGTAATCCTTTATTAGTTCGAAATGGCCATATATTGCTTAATTCAGGAAGGGAAGTTTTAATCCTTAAAGTTGTAAATCCTTTATTTATGCAAAATCACCTCGGCCAAAAAACAGGCCCGCCCGCAACACGGCGGACCGCGGCCATTCTCGTTAACAATTAATGCTGGTGGATCACAATAGGAGGAGAATGATTTCTTCCTCCTCATCAGAATCATCCATGTTTTGGAAATTCAAAGGACATTTAGTTGATTCCGACGTGGTTTACGAAGCCTTAGATTTATTCTGCCTCTTTGTTTTGAAAGCAGGCATCTCCATATTTTTCCAAGCATCATGATTCCTCAAAAATTTTCAACACTCCTCCAATGTAAAATCATGACCGTAAATCACACGGTATTCTCTAAGAGCTTTTGAGAGGTCTTCTGCATCACTCTCACCACTTCCGTGATTATCCTTGATATTATCTACAATTGCACAAAATCCACCAACCCTACTACGAATCCTATTCTTCCATTTAGAAAGGATCGAGTCGTACGTTCTTTGTTTACCAGTTTCGTTTTTCCAGTACCCAATCATCTCCTTACAAAACCCGTTCTTGTTGATAGCGTTTCCTCTCTCAAAATTTTCCAACACATGAACACAAGTTCTACAAAGCACGATCTCTTCCGCCTTTGTCCATGGTTCGTTCTTTTTGGTTGGTTAGGCCTTTTTGCCTTTGTCCTTCGCCTTTGTAGTACGTCTCGAATGCTTCTTTGGTTTGACGGGTGACGTCTTTTCGACATCGTCATCGTCTTCAACAGGCATGGAACCGGGGTACGAACCGTGACCCGAACCTTGCCCCATTGAAACATCTTGACTCGGATAGCTTTGAGTCTGATAGTCTTGCATATAATCCTCCAAATCCATGTCAAGGTTAACAGCGTGAAGCGATGAAAACTCTTGATTCGGTTAGGAAGATTGTGAGAAATCCATGTTAGGACGATACGACGACCCACTTGGTGATTGGTTAAAATCCATATTAAGACGATTAACGTAAAATGGGTTTTGATGAAATCACTCGACCTAGCCCCATGATCGATCGACTGTGCCCAGCCTAATGGAGTTCCATAAATTGCGGATTAATAAACTACTGTACAACAGAGTTAACAAAAAGTTGAATGATCATTATGACTCATAACTAAATGACATTTCTTGCCAAAAAATGTTATTATTCGCATAATGGGAAAATGGTGAAGATATTACTAGAAAATAAGATTATAACTCCAACTCAAGCTCCATAGTGCTTTGGTTATTGATCGGTTCTTCGTTGCTAGTTTTATAAATCCTTCAAAGAGTTGGGATCGGATGTTCATTGAGGTTTATTATTATTATTATTATTATTATTATTATTATTATTAGTATTAGTATTATCACTTTATTAGAAACTCATAGGATTTTACAAGAAGTTAGTGGGAAGCCGAGAAACTAACTGGGCTCCCACTCCTCTAGCTATAGAAAAACTAATCCTACTAAAAATATGAGCAGTAGCACGTGCTCCAATATTTTGAGCCCATATTATTATTATTATTTATTTATTTATTTATTATGAACGGCCAAATATATATAAATAAAAACTACAAGCAATGCACTAGTAGTAAAGAGTACATATACAGACTAGAATAGACACAAACTACATATTTACTAAGAACAAATTAAAACTAGCAAAATACCTTGCATACAACTGGGCTATATATGCTATAAAGTAGGGGTGAGCAAACAAAACCGAAAAAACCGAAACCGAACCGAAAACCGAACCGAAAAAACCGACCGAAACTAAAAACCGATGGTTCGGTTTTTAATTTTTCAAAAACCGAAATATACGGTTCGGTTTCGGTTTTTATCCAAAAACCGAACCAAAAAAACTGAACCGAACCGATTTTGTTATATAATAATATATAATTAATAAAATATGAATAAATAACTAGATAAATCAAATTTATAAATTCATATTCATTTTTTTGGTAGATTTATAATATATTTATCTTAACATCTATTTTTATATGCTTGTTTGTCGTGTCGTGTGTTTATATCAATAAATATATAACGATGATCATACTACGTGTGTATGTTCACTTGCAAGTGTGTATCTTATCTATATGGCGTAATTATAAATTATGCAATAAACATTATTATGCTTACATTGACAAAAAAAAAGAAAATAAAAAGTAAATTAGAATAAGCAATTTTCTATGTAAATTGGTATAAATTTGTCATGTCCAAATATAAACGGTTAGAAACCGAAAAAACCGAAAAATCGAACCGAAACCGATGATAAACCGAAAAAACCGAACCGCCAAAAACCGAACGGTTTTGGTTTTGGGTTCTATAAAAACCGAACATTTCGGTTCGGTTTCGGTTTTAGCCAAAAACCGACCCAAACCGAACCGTGCACACCCCTACTATAAAGTAAGAGATATAAACTACGAATGAAACACTAAATAAAACATAACCAAGGCATGATGGTGGCTAAGGAGATCAACGAAGATTAAACTTAAGTCCTCAAACATGAAGCAACTACAAAAGACCATTAGGCCATTGATATATATTATAGCAAGGTATTAATATCTTCAGCCGTGAAGATGGCTAAAGTTTTGTCCAAAACTTCCTTTCTCAAATTAAGCACTTTACGGATGAAATTCCTTTAAATTTAAAACCAATGTGATCAGAGTAACGTAGCTCTTTATGCTTTATATCGAGAATTTTAGTCACTGGAACAATGACAATTACTTACACTAAAACGTGTCAAACAACTTTAAACCACACATTAAAAGTGACACTGTAGATGCTGTCACCTTGATCACATTGGTGGGTGGTACCTTAAACAGGCCCGATTACTTTATTAAAGCTGTGTTAAAAAGAGTCCATTCGCCCACTTAGAAATAAATATCTCCTGTGCTCCTCCCAATATGTAGGATCCAAGAAATTAGTCCCATAAAAAAAAAAAAAAAAAAAAAGACACTTTCGCTGCAATTTATTTACGTGGTACTGGTAGACACAAGGATGCAAAAATTAAGCTATCGTATATTATTATAACTTTCTATTTTTGTGTTCATATTCTTTTAGTCAAAGTTTCAAGCATAAAATGTTTTGTTGCAGATTTCATTTTCTTTATAAATACGTAATTTCTTAAATTTGTTTAAGCTATATAGGGAATTTATTGAACCAATTTAGTCAACTGATATTATATATTTACAAAATCTAACTTTATTTAACTTAGATTTGTCTTGGTGATCAAGATACGTTTTTAGCATAAATAAAGTTCTTGCCTCATGCGTTATTCACATTGAGAATACCAGCTTTATTCAGACGACAACTAAGATCGATAACATACCGTGAATTTTCAGGCAAGTTTGTCAAGTCATTTGTTGTTTTCCTTATATTTAGCTTGTCTTATGCTTCTATTCATTTTATCTGTATTTAATTTTAACTTTTTAGTTTAGGTTTGCGAATTACCTATGTTTTTCCTATATGATCTTCCTTGTTCATTGCATATAGTGGTTTTTTTATCATTAAAATTAATTCTCAATTACCTTTATTTTCAAACAACAGTTTTTCTGAACACTCATAACTAGGGGTGAAAACGAGCCGAGTCGAGCTCGAGCCTGCCAGAGCTCGAGCTCGGCTCGTTTATATATATAAAGCTCGAGCTCGAGCTTGAGCTCGTTTCGAGCCTAATATTTGAGCTCGAGCTCGGCTCACGAAAATTTTCATGAGCACGAGCTCGGGCTCGACTAATTTGTATGATATTTTAAAGAAAAAAAAATTAATGGAGCTCGGCTCCTTAATTACATAAGGCTCGAGCTCGTTTACTACTTTTAAACTCGTTTATACGTATCGTATATATTTTTAGGGCTCGTTTAGACTCGCGAGCCTACTTAGGCTTTTTGTATAGAGCTCGAGCTCGATTATTAAATGAGCCCAAACTTAGGCTCGAGCTCGAGTTTAAGCTCGTTTAGGCTCAGCTCGTTCAAGTTTTTTACCGATCTAATCAGTAGCTTTTCACGAGGTTTCCTCGCCTACTCATAACACGTGGATAAATTTATAAATTCTATGTATATGTGCATGCTAGATCTTTATGGTTACAAACCTTAATGAGAATCATTAAATTTGTGGCGACCCCACAAGCTCACGTACGTCAAAGTCAAAAGTCACTGACTTCCTTATAAAACGCACCCCACTTGCTCACATAGCAAATGCAACTCTCTCAGAATTGAAACCCAAATTTTAGATATATTGATGTTTTAACTATTTAGTTTTTGCTTTAGTTTGAAACAAAAATGGCGTTAGAGTTGGAGGAACAAATGAACATAGCTGAAAATGGAGGATATGCTAAGGAGACTTTGATGGTTTGTGATTCATCTTTGGATCATAAAGGGAGAGTTCCACTTCGATCTTCTACCGGTACTTGGAAAGCAGCATTCTTTATTATTGGTGAGCATTCAATTCCTTAAAGTAGCTTTTATATAATCTTATATTAAGATAGTGAAGTGACTAATAAAAATAATCTACACATGCATGACATGCATAAGATGAATTGAATGCAAGCATGAGTATTGACTAGCAGGGTACCCGCACGTTGCAGCGGCGGGTACCCTAAAATATAATTTTTTAATGAATTAATAAAAATGTCATGGGATGTCATTCCGGCACTTAAATTTGCTTGGTCATAGCTTTGTGTATCGAGTCAAGTTTTATTGAGTCGAGTCTTGGTTATAGGTTCATGTCTAGGTTAAAATGGAGGGTTGTATATTTTGTTTAAATGATTGTAATATTGGGTGTATGGGTGTTTTTAATGCTATTAATGTAGAATGAGAGTTGTACATTGTGTTTAAATGATTGTAATATTGGGTGTAGGGATGTTTTTAATGCTATTAATGGAGAATGAGGGTTGTACATTGTATTTAAATTATTGTAATATTGGTATATGGGTGTTTTTAATGCTATTAATGTAGAATGAGGGTTGTACATTGTGTTTAAATAATTATAATATTGGGTGTAGGGGTGATGCTATTAATGTAGGATTTTAAGGAAAATGATCTGAATTTCGATTCATGCTAGTTTTTGTTGTACACAATGCTTTGGTTGTTGTAATTATAAAAATTGCTTGTTTTAAAGTGTTGTAAACTATACATTATTTTATGTACATCTGAATTTTTTGGAGAGAGAGTATTTCCTCCATTATAAGTAGTATAGATATCATATTTGTCATAGATAACTAAATCAATTTTAACCATTCATTCTTTATCAAAATTAATAAAAACACACTTTCTATCTTTTAAAAAAAAAAACAACATATCTTGCAAATGGTAAATCTTTAAGCTATAAAAAATACACCATCACGACGATAATTATATTGTATATCTATAGATATGCACTTCTCTATATTTTCGAAGAACCTTTTTTTTTCCCAAAAATTCCGCTCAATCACATGTGATTTTTCTGGGCGTAAATTTTAAAAAAATTAGTTAAAAGTATATAGAAGTGCATATCTATAGAAAGATTATTTAATTCTGCAATGGTATGATTTTTTTCGCGTAACGATTAACGGTTTGTGAGATATTTAATTTTTAAAAAAATTGTGAAAGTTTATTTATTTATTTATTTTTTTTGTTTTGATCAAAAAATAAATAGTCATGATTGGTTCATTGAATCTATGATAAATATGAGATCTATATTAAACTTTTGCCAAGCATAACAAAATTAGTGAGATTGTATGGGTTCGATCATCACCCCTTGCAAGGCCGGAGGTCCTTTTCTACCTTTGATAAAACCGGAAGCAGCCTCTCTACCTTAGTTAGGGGTATGGCTTTCTACGTCTCAACCTCCCCCATACACCGTGGAAGACGGTATTGGGACCTATAAGGCTATAACCTATGGAAGACGGTATTGGGAATTACTTTACTTTACTTTTTGTATGTATAATCTAATGGCGGTCAATATTTGGGTCAACGTTCCGTCTAATAAAATAACTATTATTAGGTTATTTTTATTGATAGTAAATAGCTAAATGTATTTGGTTATATAAGTTTCAATATTTAAATATTTTGTATTAATGAGATTATTTACTAAAGAAATCCAAGGAGTAATTACTTTAATTGGGTGAGATTATTTAGGCCTAGGAAAGGAAAGTAGGTTAACATAATAAGATTGGAAGCAAGGGCCTGTTTGGTTTATAAATATAGTTGGATTAGAATTCAGATTTGGATATGAATTTGTGGGGAATGAAAATTAAAAGAAAGAAAATATATTTTATTTGATATAATAATTAAATTGTATTTAAATATAATATTTTAATTAAAAAAAAAAGTGTCGCGAAATAGGTAGAATGGATCCCATGGTTCTTAGATAAAACCCATCATACTTGAATGGAATGAAAAAGTAGTTGGCCCCACACGTTTCAAAATATTACTTTGTCAACTGAACATAATTTATCATCTCTCATACCCAAATCCAAATCCAAATCCCACACGGGCCCTAAGTCTTTTTGTCTAGCTGTATATGAGTGACTCATCAAATTAAGAGTATTGGTACCCTCTGGTGCCGTGGAAAAATTGTTATTATCCCAATATTTTTTCCCTTGACACAAGAATCTATCACACCACACAAAACACCCATCCATCATATTTCTTGTGCCATGGGACACCTTCGGATCCACATATAACTTACTAAAATACAAATACGGATCGCTTGGCTGGTCAGGACGGCGCGAGGTACGAAAACACCAACCTCAGTGTTAGGTTGGCGCCATCGTGTTGGCGTTTTGGGACAACACCACCCTACAACACATGGGTATCGTTTACTCTAAAGGTTGTGGGTTCAAGTCTCGTTGGAGAGATTGTGATAGTATTATGTGTAAGATAGGTAGGATAGGAGTATAAAAAAGTTGTTGTTCTAAAAATAAAATAAAATCAAGACTAGTTTATGCATGTATAAAAGGCATTTTAGGTGTCGTTTGTTTTAAGAGAAAAACATATGAATGATCTCTTAACGCTAACTGAGTCAGATGTGGTCAGACGTCAGTCCGTTTATTTTTTCTTCTTGGTTAGACGCGGTAAGAGACAACAAGATCTTGCTGAGAAAGAGGTACATGAGTTATCTTAATGCCTCTTACTCAAAAATAAAAGGTGCTATCCCTTTTATCACTTTAACTTACATGGATTCACTTCAGTCTTTACCACCCATCTTGCTCCACCAACGTCAGCGTCTGCCATCCTCTAGCAACCATGGTCGCCATCGTCATCTTACAGCCATCGTCACCAGTAGCTAATCAAAACTTTGTTGGGTCCTATTTATTTCAATGGTATCCGCAATGATCCTCTATGGGTTTTCTATGAATGATTCTTGGTGTGTGAATGTGTTTTCTTTGATAATGGTTTTTGGTGTGTCTGTGGGTTTATGGGTTCTTTTGGTATGTTTATGGATGGGTGTAGTTTGTGAGGTAACACTAACAATAATAATAATAATAACTTCTTGTAAATTCTATGAGTTTCTAATAAACTAATGTTTATAATAATAATAATAATAATAATAATAATAATAATAATAATAAAAATGCACATTTATTTTTACATGTCTTATGGAGTCGTGTACTTTTATTTATATATTTACACACTATAAGATGTGTACGTTAGATTTTTTCATTTAACCATTTTATTTACATTTGCAAATGTTGAGATATTATTCATGCAATATTTCTCTACACATTGGGGAAGCATGTAAAGAGTTGTGTACTAGTGTGCCAGACTACTAGTGTTGTGTGTAGATTTTTCTTCTGTCTTGTCTTTGTGTTTAGTTTTTTTCTTGTGTCTATATACCATTTGTTGTAGTATAAAGATTGTTTACTTTTTCTCTTTGGCTAACTAATGACTTGTTGTGTATGTTATTATGGCTTTGCATGATTTTTCTAACTTATGTGTTGCTCTTATTTTTCAAATTAATATATATATATATATATATATATATATATATATATATATATATATATATATATATATATATATGATCAAATAAGAAGATTACTTAAAATAAGAAGAACTATAACTACAAATCCGAGATGCACCGACCTAAATTAGATGCATCCTTATAATTTTCGATGCATTATAACGCACCACAGTGTGTTTTCTAGCTTTTAATCAGATGCATATACGTATATTAGATATATTTCATGATTTCTCTTATTTTTTGTTCCTCTGCACGTGCTAAAATCATGAAAATCAATTTGCACCATCTATACATCAAATTAACTTTCGAAACTCAAGATGTTGCATCTATATGAATAGAAATGCATCTAATGCAAGTCGTTGCATCTCAAATGCGTGGTTTTGGTCACTTCTTACCACTTCTTATTTTAATTTACTTCTTACTGGATCCCTACCCTATATATATATATATATATATATATATATATATATATATATATATATATATATATATATATATATATATATATATATATATATATATATATATATATATATATATATATATATATATATATATATATATATATATATATTATGCCTTTTTTTGTTAGTTCTTGAGTTTTATTTTTTTTCGTTTTTTTATCTTTGACTGCTTATCATACACGTAATAGCACGAGTTAGAAAAATCCCTTTTAGTAATTATAGTTTATTATGTAGTTTTTTTGGAAGTTAATTAATACAATACAATTTTACAAGGAAAAAAAATTGTGATGGTATAATTGAATACTAAGACTACTCTTATCAGTCATCGAAAAATACTTTCACTCACTTTTTACCTCAGCGTCACCTCAGCTTTTTATCTCCATTTAGATCCTCTTACTCCATCTTTCACCCACATTGGTCACACCACCCCCACCTTTCAATTAAATACCTATTTTATACAAGAGAAATGCTAGAACCACTCACAAAATTCACACATACTTACAAACCAAATAAATAATAAAAATAATGTACGGTTACCAAGTGGCGAGAAGCTCACAATTGAGCTGATTTTGGCCAAAGTTATGCACTAGACAAACACCATGTAGTGGTGCTCACTCGTGAGGTACACCCTCACCATGCATCATGTGTGACTGCTACGGCAGTCTAATATCGAAATTTTGTTGTTTTTATTACAGTTTTAAGATGTACTTTAGATATTTTGAGTAAGCGATAATGCGTATCCTTTTTTTTTTTTTTTTTTTTTTGGTTATTAAGTACTTTGTTGTTATTAATAGAGCAAACTGCACAAAAATTTAGGCACTCAACTTTATTTTTCTTAATTTACAGTATCAAAGTTATTTTTTGTGCAATGTACAGTTTTTTCTACTTTTCAAAAGATCTTACAAGTATTTTTTTGGCGGAATTAATTAACTAATATAATGTATCGTTACAATTGAGCATTTAAAATTCATTTCGACTAACACTATGACCAATGAGTGCTTTTGAAAAGTCGAAAAAAACCTTGCATTTCACAAAAATTAACTTCAATACCTTAAATGAAGAAAAATAAAGTTGAGTACCTAAAAATTCAAATTGACCTTAAATATGATATTTTTTTATGCGATTTACCCTTATTCGTATGTAGTTGGATATTGATTAGTGTCAATTAAATTAATTGTCTTTTAACTATGTTGAATTTAAAATTAAGGTTGCGTTTGGTTCGTGAAAATTTAAATTTTGTAGAATTTTAAGTTTCTATAAATTGAAATCCTCGTACACATTTCATTATTAAAATTTTGTCTATTTTACATCTCTTAACTTTTGGCGGATAAAGATAAAAATTTTAATTCCCCACTCTTTCAGGGGGCGTTTGGTTGGAGTAATTTCATGGAATTTGGGGGAATTTGAAATTAAAATTCCTTCAATTATCATGTTTGGTTCAAAAGAGAGGGGGAAATCTAAATGACAAAGCAAATTAAAATTCTTTAAAATGGGAAAATTAGAATGTCTCCAAAAAGTTAGGAATTCTAATTTACTTAGAATTTTTTTTATAAACTTTTTTTCTTATTGTTTTTTCATAAATTTTTAAATAGAATATTTATGAATTTTTTTTATAAACTTTTTTTATAAATTTTAATAATTTTTTTATAAATTTTTTTATAAACTTTTTTTTATAATTTTTTTTTATAAATTTTTATAAAATTTTTTTTATAAATTTTTAATAAACTTTTTTTTATATTTTTTTTTCTAAAATTTTTATAATTTTTTTATAAACTTTTTTTTATAAATTTTTTATAATTTTTTTAAAAAGTTTTTTATAAATTTTCTATAAACTTTTTTTTATAAATTTTTATAAACTTTTTTTTTTTTTTTTTTTTTTTTTTTTTTTTTTTTTATAAATTTTGTTATATACTTTTTTATAATTTTTTTTATAAACTTTTAAATAGAATATTTATGAAATTTATATTAAAAAAATTATAAATTCATGTCAACCAAACATGCGAAGGTATTTTAAATTCCGGAAATTCTAAATTCTCAAGAATTTAAATTTTCTAGAATATAAAATTCCGGAATTCTAAATTACTCCAACCAAACGCACCCTCAGTGAATTTGAAATGCCCCCATTTGACCTATTCCTCGAATTTCCTTCAACCAAACACCCCCTAAGTTATTTTATTTGAAGTTTAGACAAGTTTTATTCTTTTGTTATTTAAATGAAAAGAAATTACAAATATGTAATGCAAAATCCTATGATTTAAAGTTTAAACCATTTAGACATTAACAAAAACCAAAAAGCAAACAATGTCATTTGATTCAGACTTTTTAATCACGTCTTACTAGTCAGTCAGATAGGATAGTTAAAACATCTAATAAAACAAACAAAACCAATGGTGAAAATTCAACATTAAGAGTCAATTTTATTAGATGGGTACCCACGAACCTTTATTACACAGGTCATATGTCAATTTTATCCATTGATTGCTCAAACTGAATATGAGCAAAGTTTGCTCCGAAAATGATTGGATATATAAGGTTCACATAGTAAGGCAGACACTGATAAAACATGCATTGCTGAATCATGCTGATTATACATTGATGTAACATATGCTAAGTTGTGATATCGTCAATTAATGCACATGACGATATCCACTTAAAATCAGTATAGTCTTTGGATACATACTCTCTATCGAATCCTAGCACACGATATAAGTTGTGATGCATGGGATACACGACTTTTTTTTTTTTTTTTTTTTTTTTTTTTTTTTTGACAAACTTATTGTGTTTCTTTGTTTTAGCAATCGAGTTCAGTGAGAGGTTAACCTTCTTTGCAATATCATCAAATCTCATCACGTACCTAACAAAAGTGATGCATCAAGACCTCACAACTGCAGCCAAGACTGTTAATTGTTGGGCAGGAGTTATGTTGACGTATGTAGCCGGATGGCTGGAAACCGTTCGGCTCATATACGTCAAGCCGAAGAGCACAGGCCGAAGGAAAAGTCTCAACGGGTGTAAACCAAGGACATAACACAATCCCAGGATTTCAGGGTTCGTGTCTCCCACTTGCTCTGACATCCAACAACCAGGTATGGCCTTGCTCCTTCCCTAGGCAGAGTAGGTAATAAGATGAGTAGTATAAATACCCCCCACTTCATTTATGATCAACCAACACACCAGTCACTAGCATTTATTATCAGACTTTCGTCTATACACATACTTATCCTCATGCCGGAGGTTGGTCTTGGGACAACACCCAAGGCGAGCCTAACGCGTGCTGCTCTTGTGCAGGACACCTTACAAGCCGAAGTGACAAGCCGAGCAGTGTGCCCCACTCACAAGGTTTTACCTCAACAAATTGGCGCCATCCGTGGGACACTCTATTCATTCTACCAATCGAATCCGAATGTCGGGACCACCTCCTCTCCGCCCCTTCCACACACCTGATCCCCAGGTCGGAGGGAGTGGGGATAACAACGACGACACAAACAACCAGGACGATTCAGAAAACGATTCGTCCAACCTTCAAGTGATGATACTCAGTCAGATGGCATCTCTAACGGAACTCATTAAGGAGCACAATGCAAAGGGTGGAAGGATGGTCCGACCCATACGCCTGGATTTTGGAGATGAGAATGACAAAGATAAAGGAAAAGAGAAAACAACAGAGGCCGAGGAGGATCTGAAAAAACCTTTCAAGGAAGTCCTAAGGTCTTCATTCACCCGCCGAATAGTAGAATTCGCGGGAGAAAATTATGTAATGCCGTTGAACATGAAGTTTTATGATGGGTCTACGGACCCGAATGACCACCTTACCAGGTTCACCGGAGCAGCCAACCAAGGGCAATGGCCGATGCCTACTTGGTGTCTCATGTTCCAACAAACGCTGGATGGAGCAGCCGGAGGATGGTTCGAATGTCTGGAGCCGGGTAGTATAGACAGTTGGAACAGTTTAAGGGAACAATTTTCAACTCGTTTTTCGTTAAGGAAGAAGTGTACTAAAGATCCTACGGAAATCACTAAAATTGTCCGGAGGGCACATGAATCGTTACCAGATTTCAAAGAGCGGTGGACAGATGAAGCAAGCTATATCAGTGGGGTTCCAGAGATCATGCGCATTTCGGCCTTCATGGGTGCACATAAATGCCCACCTCTTGCTAAGAAGTTCTCAGATAGGGTGCCACGAACGGTAACCGAGATGTTCGCTAGAGTGGACGACTTTATAAGGTCTGAGAAAGCCTTCCGAGATACAGAACTGCCCAGAGGGGAGGGAATAGAGATAGGCCGGGGGAACTACTCTGCCCCAAGAGGAGATCGCATGCCCAGAGGAGGCTCAGGAAATAAGTTCGTAGCAGATCGCCGAAATGACCAGAAACGAAGAGATGTGTTTCAACCTTACATCGCTCCTCGAACCAATTCCGGACGGAACGAAATAAATAGCCGAGGTAATTACCAACGTTCAGAACCATTTCGGAGTAATGTTGAGCGTACGAACATAGGCTCATTGGTAAAACTTCCACGAGAAATCTTAATCACCGAACGTCAGTTGAATCTGCCTCAACCTCCGCCGACGGTTGGGAGACCGAGGGCAGAAAACATGGATAGGTTCTGTGAATACCATGGGGAAAGGGGCCACCTCACGAACGATTGTCATCAACTCAAAAAGCAATTAGAGATGGCATTGAAGTCAGGAAAACTCGATCACTTACTCAGAGACTGGAAGCAAAGGGATGCCGGAGGACATAGGGATTTCCCTAAAAAAGAGGACAAAGGAAAGAACAAGGTGATTAACATGATCCGGAGCTCTCCAATCGTCCGGAAAAGAAAGTACGGGAGCTGGGATGAAGAGTGGATGAAAGTACCGATAGTATTCCCACCTGTGTCGACAAGTGATTTGTCAGATGAACCGCTTATCATAGAGGGAGACATAGAAGGATATCTAGTAAGGAGAATATATGTAGACGAAGGGTCTTCCGTCAACGTGATGTATGAACACTGTTTCCGTAATTTAGACACGGCCATTAAGGAGAGATTGGAGGAAACCAGTACTTCGTTAATTGGTTTCTCTGGGGAAACCAATAGACCGTTGGGAAAGATAGAATTAGAGGTAAAATTCGGTGACAACGGGTTGTTCCGAAAGACTATGATGAAATTTTGTGTTGTACAATCCCCGTCACCTTACAATATCATACTAGGAAGAACTGGGTTGAAAGGGCTTAGGGCTGTTCCGTCTACTATTCACTCCATGATCAAGTTTCCCACTCCCCGAGGAGTGGCCACCGTAAAGGCTAGATCCGCGGCTGTCCTACAGTGCCGAAGGATTGAGGAAGGCCAGCAAGATAGCCCACAAGGAAAAGCAATACCGGAGGAGAAAGACGGGGAGAGTAATTCAATGGAAGAGGTGCTAGTGAACCCAGCGTATCCGGACCAACTAGTCGCCATAGGTACTGGATTCTCCAAGGAGTGTCGAAGGTATTTGGTCGAGTTTCTAAGGAGGAATAATGATGTATTCGCTTGGCAACCCTCCGATATGACCGGTGTTCCTAGGAGATTGATTAAACATCATTTAAACGTAAATGTTTCAGACACTCCGGTCGCTCAAAAAAGAAGAAGCCTTTCGTCTGAAAAGAATCAAGTGATATTGAAGGAAGTGGAAGAATGGCTAAGAGCCGGTATTGTTAGGCCGGTAAGATACCCTACGTGGATTTCCAACCCAGTGTTAGTCAAAAAGTGTGACGGAAGTTGGCGTATGTGTATTGATTTCAAAAATTTGAATTCTTCCTGTCCGAAGGACTATTACCCTCTCCCCGAGATTGACTGGAAAATTGAGTCGGTGGTAGGATACAAGTACAAATGCTTCTTGGACGCGTATAAGGGATACCATCAAGTGCAAATGGCGGAGGAAGATGAAGAAAAGACGGCGTTCTACACGGAACAAGGAACTTATTGCTATACAAAGATGCCGTTTGGCCTAAAGAACGCCGGAGCAACTTACCAACGCCTGGTTGATTCTGCCTTCCGGACACAGATAGGAAGAAATTTGGAAGCTTATGTGGATGATATGGTAATCAAAAGTAAAGGGGAAA
This sequence comes from Artemisia argyi, assembly GCA_030686995.1. NCBI lineage: Eukaryota > Viridiplantae > Streptophyta > Magnoliopsida > Asterales > Asteraceae > Artemisia > Artemisia argyi. The sequence goes on along the minus strand of CM060709.1, from coordinate 156,283,495 downwards.
AAGAGATGTTGGCAGATATTGCCGAGACCTTTGATAACCTAAGGAGAATCAACATGAAGTTGAATCCTAAGAAATGCTCATTTGGTGTGGAAGAAGGAAAATTCCTAGGATACATGATAACCTCCGAAGGTATTAGAGCAAACCCCAAGAAAACGAAGGCAATTTCACAAATGCAATCCCCAAAGACTTTAAAAGAAATGCAATCTCTGAGTGGGAAATTAGCCGCACTAAACAGATTTCTTTCTCGGTCGGCTGAAAGGTCACTCCCATTCTTTGACACGTTAAAAAACATAACCAAAGAGAACAAAGAAGAATACAAATGGACGGAAGAGGCCGAGGCTGCTTTTCAATCACTCAAAAAGCTAATACTAGATTTACCAACATTATCTACCCCCAGGAAGGGAGAAACTTTGTATATATACCTTGCCGCAGCACAAGGTGCCGTTAGTGCAGTCTTGATGGCCGAGAAAGAAGATAGACAGCTGCCTGTTCATTATGTAAGCCGAACGTTGCAAGAAGCCGAGAGGAAGTATGTTCCGGTTCAGAAGCTGGCCCTCTCTCTGCTACATGCATCTCGAAGACTGAGGAGGTATTTTGAAGCCCACCCGATAAAAGTCATAACAGATCAGCCCATAAAGCAAATTCTTAACAAAGCCGAGGCGTCTGGTAGAATGGCCAAATATTCGGTAGAGCTAGGAGCTTATGATATAGATTATATTCCGAGGAATGCAGTCAAGGGACAGGTTCTCGCAGATTTTATTTCAGAAATCTCAGTTGAGCCGGAGGGAACTGAGCAAAGATTTCGAGTGGAAGTACAAGAAATCTCGAAACCGGGCAACTGGATCCTTTACACAGACGGAGCCTCCAACAAGAAAGGTTCCGGAGCAGGATTGGTGCTGATTGGGCCTGATTTAATCGAACATACGTATGCACTTCGTCTCGACTTCCCAAGTACTAACAATGAAGCAGAATACGAAGCACTCTTAGCCGGTTTAAGAATCGCTAAGAAAATGAAGGCGGAGGAGTTGGAAGTGAGAGTTGATTCTAAATTAGTAGCAAGTCAAATAAATGGAAGTTTCGTAGCAACTAAGGAGAGTATGATGCAATATCTAGCGAAAGCAAAAGAGTATATTGGGGGCTTCAAAAAGTTTAAAATTTACAACATACCAAGAACCCAGAATCACAAAGCCGATGTGTTAAGCAAACTTGCATCAGTAGCTTTCAACCATCTTACCAAAGAAATACTGGTTGAAGTGCTGCGGAAACCATCAACCGAAGAAAAACAGGTGGGAGCAATAGTAGGAGAAGAAGAAGACAATTGGATGACCCCCATCATCAGATGTTTGGACGAAGGTGTCTGGCCTACGGATCCCAATGAGGCTAGGACCTTGCGAATGAAGGTTCCGCAATACGTAATGGAAAATGGTGTACTTTTTAAGAAGTCTTACTTGAACCCAATGCTTCGGTGTGTAGGACCTCTGCAAGCAAACTACATCATTCGGGAGGTTCATGAGGGGATATGTGGAATGCACTCCGGACCCAGGTCAGTAGTCGCTAAGTTAATAAGGCAGGGGTATTATTGGCCGACGATGCACAGAGATGCAAAAGAAGAGATTCAGAAATGTGACTCCTGCCAAATCCACTCCCCGGTACCAAAGCTCCCCAAAACTAATTTAACATCCATTATGGCACCATGGCCTTTCTATCAATGGGGAATGGATGTGTTGGGTCCCTTTCCGGAAGCACCCGGAAGGTTGAAATATGTGATTGTAGCAGTGGACTACTTCACGAAATGGATAGAGGCCAAACCGTTAGTCAGAACCACCGGCAAAGACGTGAAGAAATTTGTTTGGGAAAATATCATTTGTCGATTCGGTCTACCAGGGATCATTGTAACAGATAATGGAACAAACTTTGTTAATGATCCTTTTAAAGGATGGTGCGAGAAGCTAAAAATAAAACAAATAAACACCGCTGTAGCACATCCGCAGGCAAACGGATTAGTCGAAAGGGCAAACAAGAGCTTGATGCACGGCATAAAGACTAGACTTGGAAGGGAAAGGGCCGGATGGGCAGATGAACTGCCGAATGTTCTATGGGCATTCCGAACCATGATGAAAACATGCAATGGTGAAACACCTTTTAGCCTGACGTACGGCAGTGAAGCAGTGATACCGGCGGAAATAGGAATGCCCACACACTGAACCATGCTTTACAATCCGGAGGATAGTGAAGAGCAACAACGGCTAAATTTGGATCTATTACAAGAAAGGCGTGAAATGGCAGCGATCCGAGAAGCAAAATATAAAGCGAAGGTCGAGCAATACTATAACCGAAGGGTTAAATCGATGGCTTTTAAAATTGGGGACTTTGTGTACCGAAAAAACGAAGCTAGCCGGGTTGAAAATCAGGGGAAATTGGGTCCGAACTGGGAAGGGCCGTACAGGGTAATTGAAGCATATCAAAATGGTTCGTACAAACTTGCTAGTATGGATGACAAGGAAATCCCCCGGACCTGGCATGCAATCAACTTACGAAACTGTTTTATGTAATATGTTTATAATAACTAATGATAGCCTACGTCTTCCCCACGTGACGGGAAGCGAATTTTCCTAAAAGAATGTTGCAAATCACTTATACGGATCGTGAAACACTCCACCCAAGTGGATCGTGAAAACACTCCGTCCAATATTATATACGGATCGTGCAAAAACACTCCGTCCATCTACTTATACGGATCGTGCAAAAACACTCCGTCCTCGGCAAACGGATCGTGAAACACTCCACCCAAGTGGATCGTGAAAACACTCCGTCCAATATTATATACGGATCGTGCAAAAACACTCCGTCCATCTACTTATACGGATCGTGCAAAAACACTCCGTCCTCGGCAAACGGATCGTGAAACACTCCACCCCAGTGGATCGTGAAAACACTCCGTCCAATATTATATACGGATCGTGCAAAAACACTCCGTCCAGCTACTTATACGGATCGTGCAAAAACACTCCGTCCTCGGCAAACGGATCGTGAAACACCACCCCAGTGGATCGTGAAAACACTCCGTCCATCTACTTATACGGATCGTGAAACACTCCACCCAAGTGGATCGTGAAAACACTCCGTCCTCGGCAAACGGATCGTGAAACACTCCACCCAAGTGGATCGTGCAAAAACACTCCGTCCAAAATTATATACGGATCGTGCAAAAACACTCCGTCCAATATTATATACGGATCGTGCAAAAACACTCCGTCCATCTACTTATACGGATCGTGCAAAAACACTCCGTCCATCGGCAACACGATTACAAAATGATAATATAAGTATACATAAGATATATAGAGAACTCATAAAAACAAAATGATCATATATATGGGAACAAGAATATCCTTCGGTACGCGACCATAATCCAAAATATGATTAAAAGTACTTATTACAATCCGTAGGGACACAAAAAGGGGTACAGGCACCCCGGATAAAATTCTAGTCAACCTTTGGTGGAGGAGGAACAACGGCTGGAGAAGGAGTTGTCTTCTTGACAGGCTCTTCCGGTAGGAGGTTAATTTGATCACCAAGGGGAAGTTGGAAGGACTCCGCCAGCTTCTGAACATACGGATATTCAGCTAAAAAAAGCTTATGATATTCCGGCTTCCATAGTTTTGGAGCCTCCATATTAAGCCTTTTTATCTTTTGCAAGACCTTTTCTGCATCCTCCGGTTTCCTTTCGGTACGAACACCGTCTATGAATCCCCCGGAATAAGATAAGCTATAGACCTTTCCAAGACTTCTCTTATACTCAGCGCTCTCGAAAAGCCTTCGGAAGGCGGCAGGGATTAATTCCTTAACGGTATTCTGACGAACAACCTCGGCAACAGCCAACTGTGCAGTTAGGCTTTTGTTCTCTGTCGCAAGCCTTTCGGTCTCCGCGGATTTTTCCGCCAGCTTCTTCTCAAGCTCCTCAATTTTAGAAGTCTGAGAACCGGTCAAACTTGTTGCCTCATTTTTCTCCCTCTCAATCTCTTCCAGCTGATCAACCAACCCCTTTTCCCGGATGGAGGCTGCACTCCTCTCATCCTGCTGTTCTTTCTCCAACATACGGAACTCTTTCAGCAAGGTCTCAAATTTGGCAATATAGGCATCCCTTTCGTCCTTCAGCCCATCGGTAATAGACTCACACTCATCATGAGTAGCCTTCAGCTCTCGGTGGTCTCGATTCAATTGGCTGAATCTCTTCAACACCTCTGCTTGAAGTACCACACCGGAACCACAGTTGGTGTAAGATTGACGGACAAGTTGATTATTGTTCAGACTGGCCAGCGCTTCTTCCTCAGCAGGGGTGGCAAGATGTGACATCATCTCACGGCACGCTCGGAATGAGTTCATACGAACGTCATCCCTGAGGGTCCAACCGGGGACGAAGTAACCTCCGGTCAAATCAGTGTGACCTGAAAATAATAAGGCCGAACGATTAAGTAAAAAAAAAAAAAAAAAAAAAAAAAAAAAAAAAAAAAACAAGAGGACAAGTAAACGCACCTTCAGACAGCGGTTGATTCTCTCCGGTCTGCACATGAGCTCTAGAAGCTTGATGCTCTGAATGGGCTATACAAAAGGATATAAACAATTAGATAAGGATAAGTACATTCTAAAACCGGATTAAGGAAAGGAAGATGGTTCTCACCATCAGACGGGGTCGGAGGAGGATTATTCTGAAACCCTTCGTCATTTTGAGCAGGAGGAGTGTTGGATTTTTCCAGAGAATGATGCTCCTCTTCGGCATTCTCAACCGGATCATTGGGCCCTTGACCACCGTCATTCTCTTGCCCAGCCCTTTCCGACGGCTCAGCCTGGTTGATAGGATTTACATCCACTGTATGCTCCTCGGAGACAACGACTTCCTCCTCAACCAGTACCCTTCTCCTCTTCTTAGGCTGGCTCGGCCCAGTCGCAGCCTTCTTCTTACCCACAGGATGGGTTTGCTGCTTTTTCCTTTCCTTCTCTTCTCGAGCGGCCACCACATCGGGGTTGGCCGTTTCAACCATCAGCTGTGCATAAGTTTTCCCAGGAATTGCAACACCGGGAGCGAGGGGTTCGACCGTTTTGATCGGACGGGGTTGGTTCTCCGGCAAAGGATCTCCTTTGCTCACAGCAGACCCTTCGAGTTCAGGAAGTTCAAGATACTCGGACATAGTTATCACTGCAAAGGAAAAACACAATCAAAACAAGTACAGATAGTCCGAAGTAAATAGTAGTAATAATAAACACCCCTTCTTACCCTCCCCTCCGGCATTCTTGAAAACAAGGTGATGACCCGATATCCGGAAGGTGTTGGTAAGACCATACACCCAAAGAAGACTGTTCGGTGGTTTCCGAAGTACTATAGGTCGAAGAGCCAGGGTGTTGGCATCTAGCTGGGAATAACCGGTGGGGAAACGATCCGTTATCTGCGAATCTCTATGCCTCCACGGCATAGCATTCGGTATAGCCCTCCGGTCAATCAAAAAGAAAAAATATTTCCATCGTTTCAAGCCTGTCAAAACCTCAATAAAGCACGTTTTTGCATGTTTACCCGTCCGATGTTCAAATGAGAACCAGTGTCCCTGCTTACATAATCGATAGAATACTCGGAACAAGGAGACTGTGGGCACAACCGCTAAACTATAACACCGAACCTCAAACAATATCACCCTATTCACACCCAGCGGAACTAACTGAGACAGATGCACGTTAAAATGGTCTATGACACTTAAAAGGAAAGCCGAAAAAGGTATCCTAACGCCTCCTAATCTCATAAGTTGAACGTACACCCCTATTTTGTCTCCCGGCAATTCGTTCATGGTAAGATCTGGGGGAGGAAGCATGGGATGAAGGTCTAGTGGGATTCCGAATTCTATGATCACATCGTCTAAATCTTTCTGGGAAAGCCTAGATGGGTGCATATGCATATCAAACTTACCGGGAGGTTTGGATGTCAGTAACAAAGGGGGGTCAACCGGAACGTTCATCTCCCCAGGTTCACTTACGGCCATGGTAAAAAACAAAACGTAGCAAAAATAAGAAGGGTGGAAACGCACCTCGGAATAGCTTTGCAAAATAACAAGAAGCAACTGAAGAGATTTGAAGAAAAACACAGTAAAAAGTAAAAATGAGGAGTAAAGGAGTGGTATATATATAGTTGATATGGGGATGTGTGAAACGTCGTATCGTGTACCACCCTCGACACGTGGCTAAAGCTGGGACCGTTTGATGTCTGCGCAAAACCTAAGTGGTAACCAGCTGTCAAAGGAGGGCATAAAAGTAATTTTGACGCAGTGAATAAACTTCGCACAAAAACGCGTAGCATTTCCGCCACAAACGGCAAGGGACCAACGGCAATCGCTCGCATAACGGAATTGGAACATCGGTCAGAACCGATACTCCAATACTAGGGGGGGACATGTTGACGTATGTAGCCGGATGGCTGGAAACCGTTCGGCTCATATACGTCAAGCCGAAGAGCACAGGCCGAAGGAAAAGTCTCAACGGGTGTAAACCAAGGACATAACACAATCCCAGGATTTCAGGGATCGTGTCTCCCACTTGCTCTGACATCCAACAACCAGGTATGGCCTTGCTCCTTCCCTAGGCAGAGTAGGTAATAAGATGAGTAGTATAAATACCCCCCACTTCATTTATGATCAACCAACACACACCAGTCACTAGCATTTATTATCAGACTTTCGTCTATACACATACTTATTCTCACGCCGGAGGTTGGTCTTGGGACAACACCCAAGGCGAGCCTAACGCGTGCTGCTCTTGTGCAGGACACCTTACAAGCCGAAGTGACAAGCCGAGCAGTGTGCCCCACTCACAAGGTTTTACCTCAACAAGTTACAACCGTCATGCCTTTGCTTGGTGGCTTTATCGCTGATTCCTATACTGGCGGATTCGTAATGATCTTGCTTTCCTCGATCATTTATCTCATGGTAATTACGGAGAACTAATGTATTCCACTACTTAGAGGATACACTCATAATCCCAAACTTCATGTACATTTCATGATTCAGATTTTTTTATTAAGTTTAACTTATGTTTGTGAATGCAGGGTTTAGGGATTCTTACCATGCCTCAGTTCATACCAGCCTTGAAGCCATGTGGAGACAGTAAGGGGAGTTGCGTAAATCCAACAAAGCTTCATGAACTGGCCTTCTTTATAGGAATCTACTTCCTTTCTATAGGAACCGGCGGCCATAAACCATCACTAGAAAGCTTTGGAGCCGACCAGTTTGATGATAACCATTTAGAAGAAAGAAAGGGAAAAATGTCGTTTTTCAACTGGTGGAGTGCAGCATTGTGTTGTGGTCTTGTTCTAGGAGTAACGGTGTTGGTGTATGTGGAAGATAACAGTGGTTGGGGAATTGCAGACCTCATTCTTACTGTTACCATGTTCATAGCCATCATTATATTCTATCTGGGAAAACCGTATTTCAGGTACCATGTGCCCCAAGGCAGCCCACTAACACCAATATTACAGGTTTTTGTTGCAGCCATGAGAAAGAGAACCCTACCTTATCCTTCGAGTCAAGATTCGTTCTATGAGCCTGAAAATCCTAAAAGAGGACTGCTACTATGTCATACTGATAAGCTTAAATTTCTCGACAAAGCGTGTTTGGTTGAAAATGATGAGATAACAGAAGGGAAGAAACCGTCACCTTGGAAATTAACTACAGTGACAAAAGTTGAAGAAACAAAACTAATAGTAAACATTGTTCCTATATGGTTAGCTTCTGTACTGTATGGGGTAATAATAGCACAAGGTTCAACTTTCTTTGTAAAGCAAAGCAGCACAATGGACAGAAAGATTGGTACAAGTTTCGTGATCCCACCGGCAAGTATTCAAGCTTTTTTTGCCTTAGGGATGCTCTTTTCCATCATAATCTATGACAGAATCATAACCCCGATACTAAGGAGAAAGAGGGGAAATGAAAGAGGTATATCAATCCTCAAAAGAGTTGGGATTGGGATGTTTCTCTCTATTGTATGTATGATAGTGGCAGCATTGGTTGAGAAACGGAGGTTATTAACTGCAGAGAAAGAGAAAAGCAAGGTTCTTTCAATGAGCGCGTTTTGGTTAGCTCCACAGTACTTGCTTTTGGGAATAGGAGATGCATTTGCGCTTGTGGGGCTGCAGGAATTTTTCTATGGCCAAGTGCCTGACTCGATGAGAAGCATAGGCATAGCTTTGTACTTAAGTGTGATTGGAATTGGAAGCTTCTTCACCAGTTTCTTGATAATCGTCGTAAACCAGGTTACTAAACAAACTGGGAAGCCTTGGATCGGGAAGGATCTAAATAGCAGTCGGTTAGACAAGTTCTACTGGCTCTTGGCAGCTATATTTGGGTTAAATTTTTGCATTTTTGTCCTAGTGGCGAAGAGGTACTCTTACAAGCAGAAAATGTAGCTCTAACAAATGGTTAGTAGATTGTAAGGGATAAATACTGATTTTTATAGACGTATAGTAATGAAGCAACGCTTGTTTTAATATGGCTATGATATATTAATACCGTTATAGCTAGTGAAAAGACGATTATTATAGATGAACTGATGCGAATGATTTATCTGTTCAATTATTTCAACTTATTGTTATGTGATTTTATATCCACATATGCCATCATATCTGTTGTGATTTGTGTTTAATAGATATTTGAGGTGTTTGTTACTGTTTTAAAGATTCGAAAATTTATTAACTGAAGCACAATGATAATTACAAAAACTAGCGAAAGACCCTGCAAGCAAATACGCTATACTCCAAACTATAACATAAAGCTGAACTCGACAAAAACCCCAAATAAAACATAAGCGTGGTATCCTTAAAGAGGAAGCACTCTACCGAAGGCCATTAGCCCGTTATCCATTGTGTGTTAGAAGTGTTCATTACATTTCAAAGAATCAATAGAAAAGTCAGATAAGTAGCTAAATCTGTACTTATTCTCATTCTGTACTCTAAAATGTGATCATTTTGACCTTAAATAACTCAAATTTAGAAAAATAGAACACTACTATAAAATACTCATCAAAAAGTCAAAACTCATAACACGTTAATGTGCTATATATAATTCTATCTCTCTCTCTAACACTACGCTACAGGTTTTTATGAGAATTGAGAAGCCTGCAATTTGGCAACCCCGCGTACAGGCTCCCTCAAGATAAGATCGAATCATTGACTTCCTCATAAAACACATTCATGTTCACTCAACAAAGACAACAACAACACTTACACATACATCGTGTTTTAGAATCGTTTATGCTTAACATTATTGTGTTTCTCTAACTTGTAACGAAAATGGAGTTAGAGTTGGAGGAGCATAAGAACATAGCTGGAAATGAGAGAGATGCTAATGAGACGAGATGGGTTTGTGATTCATCTTTGGATCATAAAGGAAGACTTCCTCTTCGATCTTCTACCGGGACTTGGAAAGCAGCCTTCTTCATTATCGGTTAGCATTTTTACGTCTTCCATTGATCGTCAATCTTTAATGCATACAAGCCCTCGTGTTTGCATGTAATTTTTATACCATACATAAATTGTTGTGAATCATTTTCAGATAGATTAGTTTTTTTCTTCTAGTAATGAAGGGTTTGCTTCAGTCTAAAGCATATTCTCTCACTGATTAGACATCTTGTTAAATAATTAACCGTGGATACTTTAATTTATGACCAAGTCATTACTACCAAGTTGATTATAGAACATGTCTTCTCTTTAAAGGGAGCGAGTATAACAGAGAGAAATAAACATGCATCATGTATGAGCTCATTTGCTCTCCTAGCTTTACAAGTTTACAACTTATTTGCTTTTGACTTTTGAATATCAAATTACTTAACAAGTAAACATATACTATCTATTTTAACCAAGTCATAAGCTATTCGCGAAAAACGTGAATGCCAAATCAAAAAGAAAGAAAGAAAAAGGAACGTTTAAATCAAGAAGTATTATAATTAACTCTTATGTTAATGGTATTGTTTCCTTTCAGTTTAGAACTTAGCTTTGTAATGAACCGTAAGGTATTTCTTTACTATAGATAAAGCTTATTAGTTTGGGAATCGTTATCTCGATTCTTATTGTTTTGTTATTATTAGCTATCGAGTTCAGTGAGAGGGTAAGCTACTTTGCAATAGCATCGAATCTCATCACATACCTAACAAAAGAGATGCATCAAGAACTTACTACTGCAGCCAATAATGTGAACTGCTGGGCAGGAGTTACAACCATCATGCCTTTATTTGATGCGTTCATTGCCGATTCCTATGCTGGCAGATTCCGAATGATCTGGATTTCTTCTACCATCTACCTCATGGTATTTAAACACTTTATAAACTTTAAATTGCATAACACTTGTAGCAGACACCATGAGCTAAGTTTATTTAGAAGTTATTTGACCAGTCTACTACTTCTAGGGTTTGGGAATACTTGCCCTCTCTCAATTCATACCAACTTTGAAGCCATGTGGAGCTAGTAACGAGGTGTGCGTGAATCCAACAAAGATCCATGAAATGGCCTTCTTCACCGGAATATACCTCCTTTCTATAGGAACTGGCGGCCTTAAACCATCCCTAGAAAGCTTTGGAGCCGACCAGTTTGATGATAGCAATTCAAAAGAACGAAAGGGGAAAATGTCATTTTTCAACTGGTGGAATGCAGTATTGTGTTCTGGACTTGTTCTAGGAGTAACAGTATTAGCATATGTGCAAGATAATGTAGGCTGGGGAACAGGAAACCTCATTCTTACTACACTTATGTTCATAACCATAATTATATTCTATTTGGGAAAACCCTTTTACAGGTATCAAATTCCCCAAGGCAGCCCGTTAACACCCGTATTACAAGTTCTTGTTGCAGCCATGATGAAGAAAAACCTACCTTATCCTTCAAGTCTAGATTCATTCTATGAACCAGGAAGTCCTCAAAGAAGACTACTATGTCATACCAATAGCCTCAAATTTCTTGACAAAGCGTGTATTGTCAAAGATAATGAGATAATGGGCGGAAAGAAACCATCTCCTTGGAAACTAACAACAGTGACAAGAGTTGAAGAAACAAAACTAATAGTAAACGTGATTCCTATATGGTTAACTTCATTACTATTTGGTGTATGCATTGCCCAAGGTTCAACTTTCTTCGTAAAGCAAAGCAGCACAATGGAAAGAAATGTGGGCAGAAACTTCGAGATCCCATCTGCAAGTATTCATGCAATTTCAGCCTTTGGTATGCTGACATGTGTAATATGCTATGAAAAATTCATGACTCCAATACTAAGGAAAATAACGGGAAAAGAAAGAGGTATTTCAATTCTCCAAAGAGTTGGGATAGGGATGTTCCTTTCTATTGTAGCTATGATAGTGGCGGCATTAGTTGAGAAACAGAGGTTAATAGTAGCAGAAAAAGAGGGAAACAAGTTTCTTTCGATGAGTGTGTACTGGTTAGCTCCACAGTACTTGATTATGGGCATAGCAGACGGATTTACGCTTGTGGGATTGCAGGAGTTTTTTTATGATCAAGTACCCGACTCAATGAGAAGCATAGGGATAGCTCTGTATTTAAGTGTGATGGGTGTTGGAAGCTTCTTAAGCAGTTTCTTGATTACTGTTGTAAATGAAGCAAGTGGAAAATTTGGGACACATTGGTTCGGAAGGGATTTAAATAGTAGTCGGTTAGATAAGTTCTACTGGTTGTTGGCAGTTATGAATGGGTTAAATTTTGGCATTTACCTCCTACTGGCGAAGAGGTACTCCTATAAGAATGTACAAAAAAATGTTTTCATAACTAGCAAATGATAAATGGTTTGTAAGTACCGCCAATGCAACCTAAATTTCGTGTCATATTTAATAACATCAAAATCATGACCCAACAATTCTAAGAGTTCAATCGATATCCATGTAATCATGATCCAGGTTGTCTGAACAAAAAACAAGATTTTGGTGCTTAGGCTACTAAATTTACCAAGCTAAATATATGCAAATTTGTTTTAAGTACCTGTAGAAATAGCTAACAAAAAGGAATATTTGGTTCTTTCATGTCCATATTCTTCGGCAGTTGAAGCCTCCAAGGGATTGTCTTCAAATATGCAGTACAAGAAGAAAGAGAGGAAACATACCCTCGGTCCCAAAACCTAACTTTCTTTCCTGAGATACAAGAACATGAAGAAGATTAGTGAATTTGAACCATTCATGATTGGTTGGAACTTAATCATATCAGGATCTATTGTCAAACAGTAACTGTAGGAAGCGATTAATCAAACATCATATTTACATGTTTAGTTGTTCACAGCAACAAACCAATGTTGCTAAATTCTTATTAGATCTTGTGAATTTCAGTAGCACAAATGGCATTAACAAAAGACCAGGTTATTATCATATGAAATTAACCAGATTGGAATTGATAAGACAGGATCACAATCGTCATAATATACGAAGTATAAAAATCCCAGACTTGAAAAAAAAGCCTGGTTTACAATCCAAAACAAGGTCCAACATACTACCTCGCACCCAAAAAAAGTTCTTTAATGATTCAAATGTTTGCACTCATGATGTAAACTGTAAAATCATAATTTTTGTACAGATAAAAGTGTCGTGACCAATTTGTTACACTCAATTTCCTGTTAGGTGAAAAAACTATGTGTACCAAAATGATGTCTCCCTTTCCAAATTTTTACAAGCTTAAAAATGTGAGCATTTTATGCACAATTATCAACCTAACTATCTTTGAAATTATATAGTCTGTTGTGCTTGTGTGATGTAAACATCCTTTACTTTTCTAAATTCGGCAGAGAGAAGTGTGAAAATCACAAATTTGTTGAACTTAGTTAAACTACATATGATAATTTACCATGAAAAGGACCCATTTGTGTAATTGAATTTCATACAAATAATCAAGAACCGATTCTACGCATTTGAGATAAGAGAAAAGACTATCAGTCTCCTTCTTCATGTCATGTATAGATCGTGATAGAAATGCATGCGGGTCCCTTTGGTCTAAGAACAAAGGGTGCGGGACGTACATTATAGATAACAGAAACTAATGCATGAAGACCTTTATGATGACAATTTAGGATCAAAATGTCTTCCAAACAAACAAGGCAAGACAAAACAATGTATTTCTTTTTCTGTGAGGACCTATATAAACACAAAACTATGTTTATTTTGTATGTGGCAAGTTCCGGATTTATTTCATTATTAGGGCAAGAAGGATTCGACCCTTTAACTTCTAAGATGCTACCAACACAGAGCAAAACAGATATCTTTTAAAGCTATACAAACGTACTAGGTTTAACATAAAAAGAACTGCATGTATATTGTGAATATCTTTTTATGGATAGCCCAAAAAGAGTCATCTCATGACTGAAGTAAAAATAATAGTAAGACTGATCTGAATCTGACCTTGGAAGCTAGCCAGTCAAAATAACATGCCCGTTACATATTTGTGGACATTAATGGCTTATTTTTCTTATCAACTGGTTTCAGAATTTGAAAAGAACACATCAGATTTTCATTGACGCTCATCATTGCACCAGCATTATCAAATTCACCACAGTAATTTGGGGCCGAGAATATGGTTACAAGTTGTCTGTCAGCAAAGAATTCATAGCCATCTTCCACAACCTACCAACCAAAACATAATGTTCCCCGTTAGCAGAATAGCACACAAACAAATGATCATATATACATGTATTTAAAGAGAGTGAATAATAACCTGATGAGCACGGCACACAAGGTCAATATCATGCTTTGCCAAAAACTCAGAAACCTTATCAGCACCAAAAGTGAAAGAAACCCCTCGATCATTCATCCCCCATCCTTTAACATCTTTGCTAGGATCAGACCATAGTAAATCACAAAGTAGACCCGTATCAGGGATAGCAGTAGGACGAGGTAAATTTCTAATTTGATTAAAGTCGGTAAGATCAGGGGAGAGGCCACCATGCATACACAATATCTTGTCATCAACAAGAGCAGCAACAGGTAGACAATTGAAACAATCAGTAAAGGTTTTCCACAGCTTCACATTGAATCGGCGTTTGCATTCATCATAAAACCCGTATATCCTGTTTATAGAAGCACATTCATGGTTTCCTCTAAGAAGAAAAAAGTTCTCTGGATATTTGACTTTATAAGCAAGCAAGAGGCATATTGTTTCCAAACTTTGCTTCCCACGATCCACATAATCCCCGAGAAAGAGATAGTTGGCTTGAGGAGGAAATCCACCGTATTCAAAGAGCCTTAAAAGGTCAGTGTATTGTCCATGAATGTCACCTAAAACCACAAGTAAATCAGGAGTTTGAGGAGAGTGAGCATTAGATATGGCAAGGATTATAAAGTAATAAAGCAAAAGATGAATCAGTGGTTTATCGCTTATGTTAATCTGTTAATCACTTATACGGCACTTATGTTCATACCCTATTTCATTTATCTGTACAAATAAGCAAAAGTCTGTCATACTTAAAGGACTATTAAGTATGTGATAAACACGTAGCTCTTTGATAGTCCTCACCCAAGCGGTCAAACCCCTACAATCCTCACCCGCCACTAAGGCATTTACATATACCCCATTTATTAATAACTAATACATACACACAAACAAAAAGCCTCGCCTGCCTCACCGTTCCCCTCACGCGTGGCTCGACTACAGGCAGCCTAATGACTTGAACAATCAACAGAATGCTAAAACAATTTCCACGGCAAGACGTAGATCACTGATGCAAGTGACTGGCTTCTTCGCTAATGCTAGTTAGTTACATTTCTTAAAATGTTTTCTACCGTTCCGCATTTTCGCTGTTTTCTAGTACAAAAGTGTCATCTATATAATACACATTATTAATAATAGTGACAATTAATAATGACACAAAACAACAATAATTAGAGAGAAAAATGAAAATAAAGAGAATACCACAAATCTTGATAGGGGCTTGGAGTTCAAGAAGATTAGGTTGATTAATAAAGATGTCACGAGAAGCAACACATAGCTGTTTTATTTCACCCTCATTTAACTGAACCAACTGTTTCCCCCCTGATTTATTACTATTACTATTCGATCGCACTTGGATTAATCGTTCGATTAGATTGTCTACTGCTGTTGGGTCCATTGTTATTGGAAAAGGGGGAAGTTGTATTATTCAAGTGAGAGAAGAAATAGATGATGATACATGATTATTTTGGTGGTGTTTGGGATCTTGTTTTATGGGTCGTTTAGGAAAGTTAATAGTCAATGACACTTTTTTTTTTTTTTTTTTTTTTTTTTTTTTTTTTAAGTAATGGAAGGGGATGAGAAGGGAAATAAAAAAAAATTTGCGTTTTTGAGTTTTTTTAAGATGGAAAGGTAGGGGACGGGAAGGTGAGAGGGAGGGAAGGGATGGGTTTTTGTGTGTATTTTCAATCCTCCCATATTTGAGGTGAACTGGAGGGAACGGGTTTTATGAGAACATAGGCTTTTGTTAAATTACAATTATGTCCTCATTTATCATTTACTATCCATAAAATTGACCTAGTTACAGCATTTATCTGCACATTATTTTAACAGACCTAGCAGTTTTTTTGCATATTATTCTCATAGAAAATCAAGCTATCCACTGTAAGTCGTCATAAATTATTTGTTATGGTGGGCGTAGTAAATATATGAGTTTATTATTTTTTTTTTTTTGGGTAAAGGGGAGTAATCCTGCACCCTGGTAAATATATGAGTTTATTTATGTGTATACTGAACGTGTTTTGTCATGGGTACTGCATGCATATAATCTTCTTAATATGTTTGTTTCTCAATTTGTGAACTAGAATTTTAATATGTCATGGCTTTATTCATGTTATGAGTCTTTGTTTTTCTTTTAAATGCTTTTTGGTATGTTATGGCTTTATTCATGTTATTGAGGAATTGAATCATATTAGATATCCAACTGATTCAACTCGTTTATTACCTGCATATAAAACGCTTAACAAATGTAAACTTGTTTCCTCCGGCAAAATCTTTTTGAGCAAAAAATGGATAGTATTTCATGTGAAGAGTAAATTATATTTTGAGAGTACATTTGTAATTTGGGTAGCTTCATTTTCTTTCCTTGCAACTTAAAATAAAAACTCAATAACACAAATAAAAATAACCACTTTCTTCACAATGACATTCTCTACTTTCCCCTTCTCATCCCATCCGCTTCCATTCTTTAAAAATTTGACTTGAGAACAGAGCGTAATAGTTTCCAAACACTCTCTTAGTGAATGGGAAGACTTAGCGGCACCAACATACAACCACGTGACCAACATTACCATCCAAATATATCTCACATAAGCAAATTAAACAACTCACATATGCTCACGCAATCAACTTCACAAATTGGTCATAGCCAAGGCCGAGTTCTCTCTTTTTAGCTCCCACTAGGGGTGAGCAAACGGACCGGACCGAGACCGGACAGACCACATTCGTGTTGTAAGTTAAGTGTTAACAAGTTCCCAGATTAGGGTTAAGATAATCAATAAGGTACCGGATATTCACTTGAAATCGTGGTATCACTTTCCAATCGAAACTATTCGACTCTATGCCTGGGTTACACGAATATTTCTATGGGATAAGACCAAGTGATGTTCTTGTTTTAGGCACAAACCAAGAACCAGATGTGTATTCAAGTGTTTAGGGTTTTGTGATTTCGTCTATCCATGCAGATGTGTTATGACCTCTATTTATAATAGAAAATACTCAAAACCCTAGCCCATTGAATTATATATATAATTAACGGCCCATTAATTATATCATAATACTTTTCATAATAGTAGGAATCAGTGGTTAAAACTGAGCAGCAGAATAACTGATGCTATCAGCAGATTCACACTAGCAGCAGAATCATTACACTAGCAGCAGATTCAGCAGCAGAATCAACACACTATTGAGTCAGGGTGTTCATGGACCAAATGGGTGTACACTCCGTACCTCCAAACCCATTACCAAGTGTGAACTCATCCCTTTAGTGAACTAAATTTTCTAACAATCCTCCCCAAATTTAGTTCACTTCCTTTGCATGAAAAATTAAACACAAAACAAAACAAGTGCATAAATGAAAATATCCTGAGGATTGAATTTCCACATTAGTACATATACTTTCAAATATTCGAGAATCAGGGTGTTCTAAGAATTGAACCCTTCAACCCATTTGAATACCTGATGATAAATACACACAAGTTTTCAAACACTAAAATACTCCTGACACTATACAAGCCATGTGTCCATATCCAATTCATAAATGTTGTAAAAGCTAAAAGTCCAAAGCTTCCTGAAGCGGCAAAACTTCAACATTCACATAGGTGGTTCATCTTTAATTCATGCTCCTGCTTAGCACTTTTTCAAAGAAAATTAACCATTAAGAAGTTATGACTTCATCCTCCTTTCCATTAGGTAACAAGCACAACCTTGGGATGTTTGTGATACATGTGCTTCAGTCCACTAAATGATCAGCTTTCCACATTGAACTTAGCTTCCAAGTTTCCTTAGAAGGGATTTGGGTATCCTTGCATTCAGTGACTAAGTTGGACTTAAACCCATCCCTTTAGCAGACTTTAAAACCAAGTCTCTAGCCAAACCCTTCGTCAAGTGATCAGCCAAATTTTGTTGAGATTTAACAAACTCTATAGATATCACCCCATTCATGATAAGCTCACGAATCATGCTATGTCTAACACCTAAGTGTCTAGACTTCCCATTGTACATCTGGCTATAAGCCTTTGCCAATGTAGCAGCACTATCACAACGGATAGAAATAGGTGCTATAGGTTTAGGCCACAATGGAATCTCAAGAAGCAAGTTTTTCAACCATTCAGCTTCTTTACCAGCAGCTGCTAAAGCCACAAATTCAGATTCCATGGTTGAACTGGTGATGCAAGTTTGTTTCTTGGATGCCCAAGAAATTACACCTCCACCAAGTAGGAATACCCAGCCACTAGTAGACGAATTGTCTTCAGTGTTACTGATCCAACTTGCATCAGTGTAGCCTTCTAATACTGAAGGATAACCAGTATATGAGAGACTGTAATCCATAGTTCTCTTCAAATACTTAAAGACCCTATGAATTGCTTGCCAATGATGAGCACTAGGATTACTAGTATACCTGCTCAGTTTACCCACAGCAAAAGCAATGTCAGGTCTTGTACAAGTCATGGCATACATCAAGCAGCCAATCACCCTAGAATACTCAAGTTGAGATACAACTTTGCCAGTATTAGGCATTAGCTTCTCACTTGTATCCATAGGAGTACTCACTGAAGTACAATCAAAGTAATTAAATTTCCTTAACACCTTCTCAATGTAATGAGACTGAGAGATAGAAATTTTGTTACTTTCATGTTTAATCCTAATACCAAGGATAACGTCAGCCTCCTTCATATCCTTCATTGAGAACTTTGATGACAAAAATTCTTTTGTAAGATCAACTTGATTTTGGTCAGTGCCAAAGATCAACATGTCATCAACATATAGACAAATGATGACTCCTTTACCAGATTCATCAAATTTGCTATATACACATTTGTCAGCTTGATTAAGTAAATAACCACTAGACAAAACCACTTCATCAAACTTTTGATGCCATTGCTTAGGTGCCTGTTTTAGTCCATAAAGAGACTTAATCAGTTTACACACCTTGTTTTTATTGCCAGGCATGATGAAGCCCTGAGGTTGGTTCATGTAAACCTCCTCATCTAAATTACCATTCAAGAAAGTTGTCTTCACATCCATCTAATGAATAATCAAATTGTGAATTGATACCAAAGCAATTAGCAATCTTATGGTACTGATACGTGCCACTGGAGCATAAGTATCAAATTAGTCTATTCCTGATTTTTGTTTAAAGCCTTGAATAACTAATCTTGCCTTGAACTTTTCAACAGTTCCATCAACCTTCATTTTCTTTTTGAAAATCCATTTGCAACCAGGTGGTAGATCAGTCAACACATAAGTGTTATTGCTCATAATGGAGTCCATCTCATCATTTATTGCTTCTTTCTAGAAAGCAACATCCTGGGACTCTATTGCTTCTTCAAATGTTTTGGGATCATCCTCCACAATGAAGCAATAGGAGTATTGGTCAGAGACCTCAGTCCTTGTACCTTCAATTAAGTATAATTGAAACTCAGGTCCAAATTATTTTGGAGTCCTCACCCTATTGCTCCTTCTAAGCTCAGGTTCAGGTTGTTGTTCCACAACCTCATCAGGAACCTCATCAGATACTTCTGAAACACCGTTGTCATTGGTTCCATTTGGAATCCTTTGACTTGGTCTAGGGATAGATGAGAATCTGTTCTCATCAAAAAGTGCATCCCTTGATTCAATTATTGAGTTAATTGAAACAGACTCATTAGGTTCTATAACATAAAACCTATATGCCTTGGAATGCTCAGCATATCCAACAAAGATGCATTCAATGCCTCTTTCTCCCAAAGTTTTCTGCTTTGGATCAGGGAGTCTTACAACAGCCCTACAACCCCATATCCTAAGATAATTAAGGTTAGGTTTCTTTTTGGTCCAAAATTCATAAGGGGTAACTTTGTTCCTTTTGTTGGGAACCCTATTTAATAAATAGCAAGCTGTTAACATAGCTTCACCCTAGAACCCTTGACTCAGTCCTGAATAGAACAACATGGAATTAACCATCTCCTTCAGCACCCTGTTTTTCCTTTCAGAAATACCATTTTGCTGAGGAGTATAGGGAGCAGTTGTTTCATGGATTATACCAACAGACTGAAAATACAGAGTATCCATGTGCTCACCTCCCCTATCAGTCCTTAATCTTTTGATCATGGAACTTTGTTGCAATTCAACTTCAGTTTTAAATACGTTAAATTTATCTAATGCTTCATCTTTAGAATGTAATAAATAAACATGACAAAACCTAGAAGCATCATCAATAAAAGTCACAAAGTATTTCTTATTCCCCAAAGAGGGAGTAGCATGTAAATCACAAAGGTCACTGTGAATTAACTCCAAAACTTTAGTTTCACGTTTTACTCCTTGAAAAGGTTTCTTAGTTATCTTATTCAACATACAAGTTTTACACTTTTCAGTGTTCATATCAAAAGCTGGTATTAACCCATCTTTAGACATATCTTGCATTCTTTTAAAATGTGCATGGCCAAGTCTTGCATGCCATAGATTTGAATCATAAAGTTTAGATGTAGATATAAAAGCAGAATCAATATTATCATGAAAAATATTAAGTCTGAACATTTGATTACACAAATAACCAAAACCAATAAACACACCATTTTTAGACAAAACAAACTTATCAGATTCAATAACTTGTTTATAACCACAATTATTCAAAACACTACTAGAAACCAAATTCTTTCTAATATCATGAACATGTAAAACATTAAACAAAGAAACAATCTTTCCAGAACTAAACTTCAAATCAACACATCATTTTCCATGCACCAGGGCAGTTGACTCGTTTCCCATATGAAGAATAGAACCATCATTCATTGACTCATAGGTCTTGAACCAACTTCTATCTTTACACACATGAATTGTTGCACCAGAGTCAACCCACCAAGCAACATCATCATCCTGCACAAAATAAATTTCAGATATATATGTAACATAATAAATCTCAAAAGACTTATTAAATATATTATGACCTTTCAGAGAATTGGCGTTACCATTCCCTCCACTTGTGCCTAATCCATTGGTTTTATTGCCAATCTTAACATCTTTACAATCCTTTATGAAGTGTCCAGTTTTACCACACTTCCAACAAGTCACTTTGGGTTTCTTGTTAAGATCAGATTTGGTGTTATCTTGATGCTTACGCTTGCCCTTGTTGTCATTGTTCCTGGAGGAGTTGTTATGCTCCACCATATTGACAACTGATGGACCAGTAGCATTGCTACTCTTTGGCTTGTCAATGTCTTGTGCTTTGAGTGAATCCTCAATGCGCAAGTGACTGCCCAACTCAACAAGAGTTAACTCCTCCTTCTTATGTTTCAGCATATGTTTGAAATCTTTCCAAGAAGGAGGTAGTTTATCGATGATACAAGAGACTGAAATAGCCTCATCCATGTTCATCTTGTGTTGTGTGAATCGACCAAGTATACTAAGAAGTTCATTGTATTGTTCCATGACAGGTCTAGAATCAACCATTTTGTAATTGTTAAAATTACTTACAAGGAACTTCTTACTTGATGCATCCTCAGCCATATATTTGGCTTCCAAGGAATCCCATAGTTCTTGAGAAGTTTCAACATTCTGATAAATATCAAATAGAGAATCAGACATACCATTGAGAATTAAACCCCTGCATATGTAGTCATCATTCTCCCATTTGCTTCTTGCCCTCATCTGATCCATAGTAGCATCATCTCCAAAATCTTCTGGAATCTCAGTTGTTAGAACATAAACCACATTCATACTTGACAACAAGAAGTGCATCTTCTTTTGTCATCTTCTGAAATCAACACCTTCAAACTTTTCCAACTTGGAAAAGTTAGCAGCCATTTGTCTCACAGCAGCAGCCATTGATTATCACTAATAGTTTCTATTGATTGTTGTAAGTTAAGTGTTAACAAGTTCCCAGATTAGGGTTAAGATAATCAATAAGGTACCGGATATTCACTTGAAATCGTGGTATCACTTTTCAATAGAAACTATTCGACCCTATGCCTGGGTTACACGAATATCTCTATGGGATAAGACCAAGTGATGTTCTTGTTTTAGGCACAAACCAAGAACCAGATGCGTATTCAAGTGTTTAGGGTTTTGTGATTTCGTCTATCCATGCAGATGTGTTATGACCTCTATTTATAATAGAAAATACTCAAAACCCTAGCCCATGGAATTATATATATAATTAATGGCCCATTAATTATATCATAATATTTTCCATAATAGTAGGAATCAGTGGTTAAAACCGAGCAGCAGAATAACTGATGCTATCAGCAGATTCACACTAGCAGCAGAATCATTACACTAGCAGCAGAATCAATACACTATTGAGTCAGGGGTGTTCATGGACCAAATGGGTGTACACTCCGTACCTCCAAACCCATTACCAGGTGTGAACTCATCCCTTTAGTGCACTAAATTTTCTAACAATTCGGTCCGGTCTCGGTCTAGGGTTTTTCATAATTTCGGTCTCGGTCCGGTTCGGTCCGATCCGGCTTAAAAACTGGACATTTAGCCTATTTGGACCGAGATCGAACCGACCACATTCGGTCTAGTCTCGGTCTAGGTTTTTTGCCGGATTCGATCTCGCTTTGGTCTGGTTTTTCTCGGTCCGGTCCGGTTTTCACCCGATGAGTAGCCTTAGCTCCCACAAGTCAGTTAATAGGTTGAGCACGTCTTCGAAGGCCATAGGACACGCGTTTTGAGCCTTATTACCACTAGTCTAACAGTGTTTTATTTGTGTGTATTTTTTAGTTGAGTTTGGATAGAGGTTTTCAGAGGCTTATAAGGGTTTGAGCATTTTAAATAAGTTAGTAGCTTATAAATTAAGTCATGTTTGTCATACAACTATACAAGCTTGTGGAAGCTTTTATATGCTATAAGCCCAAGCTAATTGAAACGAGTTTAAGAAATCAAGTAGGACTTATAGTTGATCAATTATTTAAATACTTTTCAAAATATAATATATTATAACACGCAAAAGCTTTAATATATATATATATATATATATATATATATATATATATATATATATATATATATATATATATATATATATATATATATATATATATATATATATATGAATTTAATTTGATATATTTTTATATGGTTTTAAAATAATAAGTTTCAGCAACAACTACTTAATAAAACAAATTATAAAATATAAACTACATCTTTTAATTTATCATATAAGCTCTAACTCATTTCGTCAAAATACCTTTACTTTTTTTTGTACAAGTATACAAAATTGTTATCATAAGAGTTTCGACTTTAATGGGGTGTTTGGACTAGCTTGTTTTCTAGGTTTGTGAGCTCATTTGCAGTGGCGGTAATGAGAGTGTGCAAGTGGTACGGTCGCACAGAGCCCCCCATCTAAGGGAGGCCCAATCTAAGGGGCCATTTTTATTCTAGTACAGTAACATTTATAGTTACGTTTGTGTAATTATGTTATATATCTGAATATCTCTTTTTTGTAAATTCAGTTATTTAAATACAACTCATCTTGCCACAATAAATAAAACGTAATTAAAATGCCTCATTATAAAAAATTATTATAAATGAACACCTTTTATGCACACTTTTAAGTTTTTTTATTGTTGATGAGGCCCTTTTTTTATTTTCGCCAGGAGCCTCCAAATTCATTTTTCGACCCTGCTCATTTGCTCACATGAGTTGATTAGTTTATCAATCCATAAGTCCAATTTGATACCTTAATAACCCTGAATATAAGTGCACAAGCCTGAAAAATTAGCCCAACCAAACACACCCTAATAATTAAGAAAAACGGGTTTAGCTTTTAGTTACAGCTAGAAGTTCCGATCATCCCTATAATTTGCTAAATATATCCGAAGCATAGAATGTTTGACTGATAACCTTTTAGCTCAAATGTAAAAATCAGTTATGAAAATCCAATTTTCTAATTTGTCTACATTTTTTTAGAACTACAATTTTAACTATCTCACAACATTTACACCACAAATCTATTTTGTCTACTTTGATCTTTGTTACCTTAAATATTTATCAATCGTAAGCAAAGTACGACAACTAAATTAGCATGGGCACATTAGATGGAATTTTTGCATCCGTAACAAGAATTCTGGATACGATGTTATAAAACATGTGTTTGTGAATAGAGAATGCAAACGTTCTTAATGTTTTAACTATGATCATCAAGGATTTGAATATGTAAGTCTGAGAAAGAAAAAGGACATTGTGAGGTCACAAAGCACATGAGACATGTGGGTGTTTATGCCCATTGCCCACCATGGACACATGCACACAACCTAAAAGATGTTCAATTTTTGCTTTTAAGAATCCACTCTTGGACAATGCTCAACTTTATCAATATTCGAGTATTTTCGTTAATAGAAAACATTTTTTTTGGTAGCATGGTCATGGACTCATGGATATATTCTTGATTAACCAATTCCTCAAAAGTTTCTTTAAAATAAATAAATAAATAAACAATATAGTTAAAACGTACTTTCGTTTCATAAATAATTGCCGCCTGAGGCCGTAGATTCAAATGATAACATAGATAACATAATTCATCAACCAATTATAATATATCATGTTTATATTTTTATGAATAAACTGGCGCTAGAGGCCTGTGATTCTCTAATAGAGGTCTCAAGTTCAAAATTTACATGCGGCAACTTTAAGATCAGCCTTTGAGCGTTGTCTATTACCCCAGCGCATATGGTTTTTATTGGGCCGGAAAAAGAGAGGGCTTTTGGTGAAATAAGTCATGGGTTTAATATCAACTCCCCAGGTTCGTAGGAAACAAGTGAACATTAGCTGATGTTGGTCCTTTGAGAATGGTCAATCGACACCAATACAGAGTTGAAGTTTCTCCACCCATTTAAACCTTTTGAAAAATTGGTGCTAGAAACTTTAAGGTGGCGTTTAGTTAGAAAATATTTTCTTTCATTTTCTATTTCTTGTTTTGTAAGAAAATGGAGGGGAGTTTGATTTCTATAAAACAATGAAAAATTTAGAAAACGCTTTTAGTCTGAGAAACATGTGTTTGTGTTTTCCATTTTGCAAAACTAGAAAACATGTTAAGTGTCGTTGTTTTATATCTCAATTCCCTATTCACTTTAGTAATATTATAAAAACATCTTTAAAACACAAAAACAAATATTATAAACTAACCAACTAAATTATAAAATAACTAAAAAAATCTACTACGAGAAAAAAAAGAATTAAAAAAGTAAATATAACATCAAATAACGTTTTCATCTGTTCTTTTACGTTTTCGTCTGATTTTGTCCGTTTTTAACTGGTTTTTTACGTTTTCCACTAATTTTTTACATTTTCATCCGTTTTTTTACATTTTCGTCAGATTTATTTTACGTTTTTTTTAAGTTTTCGTCCGATTTTTTAGGTTTTCGTCTGTTTTTAACGTTGTCGTCTGTTTTTTTACGTTTTCATAATATTTTTTTTTTACAGTTTTGTCAGTTTTTTTTTTACATTTTCTTTAGTCTTTTTACGTTTTCGTCAATTTTTTTACGTTTTCGTCAGTTTTTTACGTTTTTGTCCGATTTTTTATGTTTTCGTCCGTTTTTTTACGTTTTCGTCCGTCTTTTTACGTTTTCTTCAGATTTTTTATGTTTTCATCCATTTTCTATACGTTTTCATTAGATTTTTTTTTACGTTTTGTCCAATTTTTTACGTTTTTGTCTGTTTTTTTACGGTTTTCCAGATGTTTCACGTTTTCGTTTGATTTTATATTTTTCAATCTGTTTTTTTACGTTTTTGTCAATTTTTTTTTATGCATTTGTCCATTTAATATTTTCGTTTTTTATGATTTCTTTTGATTATTACGTTTTCTTCCCATTTTTTACATTTTCTTCATATTTTTTACGTTTCCGTCCATCTTCATCTGATTTTTACATTTTCATCTTTCATTTATGTTTTTATCTTTGATTTACGTTTTTTTAGGTTTCGTCTAACGAAAACGTAAAAAATAGATATAAATGTAAGTAAATGTAAAAAATGGATGAAAACGTAAAAAAAAATAAAAGAACGGACGAAAACGTAAGAAAACATAATAAAACAAGCGAAAACGGATTAATATATAAAACACCCCACGAAAACGTAAAAAAAAGAAAATGGATGCCAACGTAAGGAAAAGTATGAAAACGTTAAAAAATGGATAAAAGCGTAAAAAGATCATGCGAAAACGTAAAATAAAGAAAAGAAAAAACGTAAAAGAATCTGACAAAAATGAAAAAAATCTGACGAAAACATAATAAATCTGATGAAAACGTAAAAACGGACGAAAACGTAAAAATAGACGAAAATGTAAAAAAATTTGAACGAAAACGTAAAAAAATGGACGAAAACGTAAAAAATCTGACGAAAATGTAAAAAAATGAAAGATAACGTAAAAAATCTGACGAATAAGTAAAAAAACTGACGAAAACGCAAAAATCAGACGAAAACGTAAAAAATCTGTTGAAAACGTAAAAAATGGACGAAAACGGAAAAAATCAGACGAAAACGTAAAAAAAATGGACAAAAACGTAAATAAATCAAATGAAAACGTAAAGAATAGGACGAAAATGTAAAAAATCTGACGAAAACGTAAAAAATATGACCAAAACGTAAAAAATGGACGAAAACGTAAAAAATCGGGCGAAAAAGTAAAAACTCGGATGCAAACGTAAAAAATCTGACGAAAACATAAAAAACGGACAAAAACATAAAAAATCAGATGAAAACTTAAAATATCTGACGAAAACGTAAAAAAATGGACGAAAACGTAAAAAATCGGACGGAAACGTAAAAAACCTGACGAAAACGTAAAAAAAACCGGCGAAAACGTAAAAAATCGAAAGAAAACATAAAAAATCTGACGAAAACGTAAAAAATAGTGAAAAACGTAAAACAACTGACGAAAACGTAAAAAATCTGACGAAAACGTAAAGAATCGGACAAAAATGTAAAAAATCTGACGAAAACGTAAAAAATCTGAGCAAAACGTAAAAAACGGATAAAAACGTTAAAATTGGGCATAAACGTAAAAAATTAGACGTAAACGTAAAAAATCTGACGAAAACGTAAAAAAACGGACGAAATAATAAAAAATTGGACGAAAGCTTAAATATCTTACGAAAACTTAAAAAAACGGACGAAAATGTAAAAAACAGACGAAAATGTAAAAAACCTGACGAAAACGTAAAAAATGGACAAAAACGTGAAAAACGGACGAAAACGTAAAAAACAGAAAGAAAACGTAAAAAATCTGACGAAAACGTAAAAAAAATAGACTAAAACAAAAAAAAATCAATCGAAAACGTAAAACATCTGACGAAAACGGATTTGAGGTTTTTTAATGGAAAATAGGGGAAAAAAATGTTTTGTAGTTTTGTGTATTAAAGTTGCAAATAGGAATTTTGTGTTTTGTAGAGAATTTTATTGGAAAACACTCATTTAAACGCGATTTATGTTTTCCTTATTTTCTACAAAACATTTTACAGAAAAAAATGATGTTTTCCCTCAACTAAACGCACCATAGTTTTTGTGAGAAGAAACATAGAAGCTGAATATAACTTTATGATTATTTCAATATGACGATAACAATTATACTCGTAAACAAATAGAAAACATATAAAACTATTAATAGATGGAATAAAACAGTAGAGCTAAATAAAGTTGTACTACCTTGGATCAAGCAGAAGTGGATACATAAAATATTTGTAGGAAATACGGACTAACAGCCAAAAAGAAGAGTAGACTTTTCATTGGAATTAATTCCAACTAGGGATGGCAACGGGTCGGGTTTGGGGCGAGTTTTAGTATACCCGTACCTGTTTATAATATCTATACCCGTATCCGACCCATTAACCGCCGGGTATCCGATTAATATTATCCATCGGTTTTTCGGGTTTCCCCGCAGGTTTCGATTATCCCCAATTGAATAATATATGGACAAATTACGATATTAAGATTAAGTCACATACTAAAATCCACAAAAAAATAAAGGAAAACACCTTAATATATTCATTTTTTGTTAAAGTTAAAGAAAATGAATATCGTATCAAACGATTTAATGCTTTTGAATAATTCATGTACAAAATAAAATATATTATGTAATAGAGATACGTATATAAAAAAATATAATGAAAAAAATTATATATAATGTATATATATTCTAGTTAAATATAATATCAATAAAGCGGATGTAGATTCGGGTAAACGGATACGGGTACGGGTACGGGTACGGGTAATCGGGCGGGTATTACCAGAACCCGTACCCGGCTAAAAAATTATATCAATACCCAAACCCGCATCCAAACCCGCCAACCCGCCCCCGAACCCGACCCAACCGGTTCGGGTTTCGATTTTCCCCGTCGGTTTCGGGTGCTTTTGCCATCCCTAATTCCAACATAATTAAACGAGTAGATCTTAGCTTTTTGTGAGCATAAAATCCCGTAAGATCATTCAAACCAAAAAGGTGATCCACAAACGTAAGGTTCCTAGCATCGTTTCTGAACCACTTTCAACAAAAGCGAGTTATCTCGTTTATTATTTTTGTTTTCTCCGAACTGTAAGCAATAAGCTCATATATAATCATATTAAATGTGAGATACGTCAGTAAAAATCGCTAAAACGTCTTACCTTCATACAATAAGTTACTCCAACACAATATGAGGCACTATTTTGGAGTTAGACTAGGTGTAATAGTTGTTGGAATTTATGAATCATAACAATTATACTAAATCACATCACATCATCAAAGCATGCATCAAAAGTATAGATCATAATACATGTAATAATTAACCGAATTAAAAGGATATGCGTATATTAGTAATTTCTAGCGAAACAAGAAATCAATGAATCAAGAATCAATGAACAAGAACGCTAAACCGTAAAAGTTAGGGTTTATCAAAATCGGCTAAACCCTAGTCGAATCACCAAAACCTTACAAACAATGATGTGTTTGTCATTCGTTCTTGTACACACGTATTAGTAGCGTTTCAATGAGAAAAAATAGGTTCTTGATCATAAATAATCTAAACACTATGATTGAGCTTAGAAGATCGCGTAGGAACCCTAAGAGGATGTAGTTGATCGATTAGGCTCAAAAGGAGAGAAGAAGAAAGAAGTTAGGGATTGCTTGGAATCAAGAGTGAAGAGAATGAATACAAGAGGCCTTGTATTTATACTCATCAAATCTTGGTGACCAAGTTAGGGTTGACCCCCCCCCCCCCCCCCCCCTCTTCTTTTGTTCGGCCGGTTATAGGAGCCCAAGGGGTTCCTAGAACCTTCTTGGCTTGTTTCCATATTTACGTCTTTCTAACGACCGTTAGTCAATTCTCGTTAAATATTAACGACCATTACTTGTTTATTTGTGAAATTAATAATTATTCATAACTAAATATAATAATTATTAAAACATTGAAACTCATACGTAATGTGTGCAATCCCGAAGTCTCGTGTTTGAATTCAGTCATACCTCATTAATTTTTATCCGCAAAACTAACAATAGTAGCCACAAATATGAATATTAACTAAGCGTTACATAAACTTCTCTCTCCGCAACCAACATCAACAGAAATATAGTGTTATAAAATAATCAACATCACCAACAACTTCTATTTTTTTTCATCTTTTTATTTTAAATACTAAAATTATAATTTAATTAATGTAAAAAAATTAGATTTACAATTAAAATAACATAAAAACATTACTCTATTAAAATATAGTGAAATTACAAAGTATTATGAATTTCTTCGATGTAAAATGGGTTCCACCAAATCAGCTCTAAGGTTTAGATGAGTTTCTTTGTTTACTAAATCGCTAATAACTTGTAACATTTATTAATGTGTTTGTACGAGATTATTCTCACGATATTGCTCCTTTTGATAAAAGTGAGACATCTGTACGGAGTTGCGTCAACTGTGGATTGCCTTCTTTTTGTCTTTTCGAATCATATTATGTAATATGATGAGCGTGTACTTCATATTAGTTATTTTCCGTAAGTCCATTGGTCGTGCGGGATTTTTTGTTATAGGCAACTTTTTCTTTAGCATGCCAAACGCTCGTTTCACATATTTACTTGCTGCTTTATGTGCTTCTTTATACCTTATTTGCTTCGTATCATGCGAACCCGACTGTGAAATCAACTTAATAAGAACATACCATTCCGGATATATCCCGTCCCCATTTATAAGTCACGTCGTTAGCTACAAAATGAACCTTTGGAGTTGTCTCGTCTTTGAGATAGTTGAACAAAGAGGATTGACGTATAATGTTGACGTCGTTGTTCGCTCCGAAAATACCAAACAACGCATGCCAAATCCATAAGTCTTGTGAGTCAACCGTTTCAAATAAAATGACTAGATTTGACTTTTGATCACCTCCACAATGTTGAGCATGGTATGCATTTGGGCAACTAGTCCTCTCTCAATTTGTACATCAATGCTTCCTAACATCACAAGAAACTCATGTTTCTCTTCGTTATATGCATAGAGTTTTCAACATCAGTATAAGTAGGCCTTTGTAAAAGCTCCTCTACATGAGTCCATAATAGCCATACAGAAATGTTCAAGAGAATCACAATAATTTTTCGCATTCATTTGCACATATTCGTCTAGAGCATCAGGAACGGTGTTGTATGTCAATTGACGAAGTGCAGAGTTACACTTAATCAATGCAAAAATGCCAACTCTTCCTGAACAATCAGTACCTAGTTGAAAATACGAAGAATGATTAGTTACATCCCGAACGATGCTTGTAAATAGTGATTGTTTCATTTGGGACCGGTTACGGAATGTATCTTCGTTATACATTGGATTTTCAGAGAAGTAAGCGGCCACTAGACGATCATGAGAACCGCAACGATCTTTATTTATCGTGATTCTTGGGTTTTTTTTTTTTTTTTTTTTTTTTTTTTTTTTTTTTTTTTTTTTTTTTTTTCTTGAACTTCTAGCTTAATAATTCACATGGTATGTCGTCGCCTCTTTTAAAATCACTAGATTCATGCTATTAACTTCTTCATCGGAAGATGTAACACATGAATTGTTCGAAATCCATTTGTTGCGAGTGAAATATGTATTTGTATTAATGAGATTGAACATGTTTTGAAAGTGTGTATAAAAATGAAATGAAATTGGGGAACTAAAAAAAAGTTCTTTTTTCAATAAAATAATCAACAGCTTTTTTTCAACCGTTGGCATCCGTCTCCTTTACACGCAAGTCGGTCTTGCGGTCGACCGATTTCTCCCCAAAACACACCCAAGATGCGTCCTTAGGGGTGGTTTTTTAACCAAGAAGCGTCGTATAGGGTTCAAGACGCGTCCTTGAGACCTTATTACGACCAGCCCTAATAGCCTTTAATCTCTTCATACGCAAGACGTTAAATTTGTAACTCTCAAAATTCTAATTTTCCAAACAACATGGAACGTACGAGTTGTTGTGGTCTACTACGGTTGAATTTATAATGCCATTGTAAGGTCTACATACAATTTCAAATAAATAGAACGCTTGGTCTATTGTTTGTTTTCAAAAAAGTTTCAAGCTGGCCAAATAAAGCTTCGTTAGTTGGGGATGAAAACACAAAACTTATAACTCTACAAAACTTCACTCCAAACAGACATTTAAGTATAAGTGGTGAAAACGAGGATGATCTTTTGAACTAGAGTAGGAGTGCGTTTAAGGACGAGACAAAAGGAAGGTGGTTTACTCAAGACGAGCCATGAGAAATCTTGAGAAAACACCCCAAATGGGATGTGGCTGAACCCGTTGATCCGGTTGATGTTACCGGACATACCGAGCTATTTGGAGATGATCCAAAACCACGTCCCCCCGACAAACAACGTGCAGCGAAAAAACAAAATCGAAGACCATGTCGGGCGTAAAAGGGAGTAACCAGCAAGATTTTGGGGAGTCTTTACAAAATAAATTTAGACTAAAATGGGAGGCCGCTCAAGATATGTACACGGTGACTAAAGCGAAAGATGCCATAATGAAGTTGGAAGAAATGACGTTTCTCGGCACTAGCACCGCGGGCTGACCGGAGAAGGATGCATTCATCATCAACATGCAAAAAGAAGAAATCCGTGCAAAATATAAAGTGAATCGCAATTAGTCGTCTACGTTAATTTTATTTAGTTTTTTATTTTTCGTATTTTCTTTATCTTTGTATTGTAATTTGTATTTTTATTTTAATAAATGAAAAATTAGTTTGTTTGAAAAAAATAGCGGGTCTCAAAAGTGGGGTTTTGACTTAAGTTATTGGGGATTGTGTTTTTTGGTATATGAGTAAGAGGTAAGCAAAAATAAGGAAAACTGAAATGGCGTTGAGGTGACGCTTTGACTTAAGTTAATATAACTGGTGTTCTAATAATTACTAAATCATGAAAATCAAGTTTGTGATTAACGCTTTTTTTGATGATTGAAAAAATTGACAACCTTCCAATATTATTCTGTTTACACTTTTTTTGTGATGATTCTTTTTCTTCATTCGCAACTATATAATAGTGTGAAACACATCATACTTCAGGTTTTAATTAATCATCTACTACTAAAATATGAGTTATGACCGAATTTGTGCAACATTCATCATTGAAATCCATTGACTCACGTGTCAAAACCTAAAATTCATGACCTCAATCATATTCTAACATTTCACAAAAGGGAAAGATTCGTCACTAATTGTTAACGTTTTTAGCATGCGACTTATGAGCCATTGACATGAAAAGCAATAAAAAGTAAAAGCATGGGTAAAATATGTAAATCTTTCAACCATCAAGGACCATAATGAAACTACTAGCAACTTTTTAACGGCAAAACTGTCTTTCAAAAAATAGTTTAATATAAACAGATAATACAGCAACCATTTTTTTGAAGATGCTAAGCTTCAAGCTCACTCTCTATCTTTCTCTCACACACAGTAACAAAGACATAGGACATATGAAGAGGTTCTTGAAAACAAGATTCTGTTTATAAGTTGTTATCTTTTTCTTTGCTCAACCCCGATCTCGCCCACTTTCTGTTCTTTGTTTTTTCGAAGCGAAGAATCTTTATTTTTCGCAATTTCCCTATTGATGTAAACTATTGCTTTCCTTTCTCTATCAAAGATTCCCATTTCAGAAATTAATGATGCCATTCTTCTTCAATTCAATCTCCGTCTCTCTCTGCTACCTTTCTCTTTTCTTTCATAGACGACGCTTTCTCCCTCTCTCTTTCTCGTGATCCTTTTCATTTACGCCAATTTGCTTTTCTTCCTTCTTGAGACGCCAGTGGCAAGTCTAAATATACATAGCCCCCCCCCCCCCCCCCCCCCCCCCTCTTCAATTATGTATGGTATGGGAATTTTCTTATGGCTGAACGAATCTTATATTTCAAATTCCCGAAAAAATAATTTCTCTTTCTCCACATGCAGAGAGCAAATCTTGGTTTATGAGATGGCTGAGTAAGCCTTTCAAAGGCGCTTTAAGTAATCGCGAGCAGATTGGTGGTACACATCGTCCTACACATTTTATTGGGGACGAAAGTATGGTTCTGCGTGCTCCTGTTAGATCCTTGGTAAATTTAGTTTTTTTATTTCATTGTAGTTTATATTGACCGAAAACACATAAAAAAAACTTTGTGTGAATGTTAAGAAAGTATGTTGTTTTGAATGATGTTGCAAAAACTAAAAACCATGCAATTTTTATTTTTTATTTTATTCTTGTTTCATAAAAAAACCTTTACTTTTGATGTTCTTGATCTGACAACCTCACTTGCTCCATTAAGGATCATTGAAATTTCCTTTTGATTTGTATTCTGAAATACGACTGAACAAGAATAGCATATTAAAAGCTTTCAAATTTCATTAGGACAATCGTTCAAGGACTAATAAAGAAAAGGAAGAATTAGATCGAGCAATTGCACTTTCTTTAGAGGAAGGATTGAAGAAACCAAATGGTAAGTTGTTACTAATTAAAAGGATTCCTTTAGTATATCTCTTTTTTATCTAATGTTAATTAATTAAAAATTAATATTTCTGTGTTTGGGTTGTTCAGGGTATGGGTGGCAACCTAAGAATGAAGACGATCTTGCAAAATCAGTTCAGGACGACCTTCATCCTTCGTATCCTCCATATGCTCCTAGCGAATTTCAATCGATGACATATAGGTAATTATGGGTTCTGTTTCTTTTATGTCTTTTTCATTAATCAATATGCAATTTCTCATCTGAAAAAACCCAATATGGCTATTAATTTCCTTGACCGATCTTCTTTCCAATTCTCATGAATATTGCAGAGTCTGTGGTGGCTGCAATCGCGACATTGGTTATGGAAATTACGTAGGATGCATGGGGTCCTTTTTCCACCCTGAGTGCTTTTGTTGCCGTGCTTGTCGTTACCCAATCACAGAACCCGAGGTAAACTTCTGCTTTTCTTGTTGTCATTTCCCATTTGGTTTTTGTAGGTCCAATGATGGTGTTGAATGTTTTCTTATTGGTTTCTTTTTCTGCTGGTTCAAGTTTTCTCTATCAGGGAAGGATGCATACCACAAGACTTGTTTCAAAGACTTAACACATCCCAAATGTGAAGTCTGCTTTCAATATGTAATGATCTTATCATATTTTAGCTACCTTTACATTGACGATTGATATTAAAATGCTAAACTTTGAATCTAACTTTTGTTAAAGATTCCAACAAATAAAGCTGGATTGATTGAGTATCGATGCCACCCATTCTGGTCCCAGAAATATTGTGCTGCACATGAGCATGATAACACAGCACGATGCTGTAGTTGTGAACGATTAGAGGTATTAATTCTGAAATCTTTCATAATGTTTTATCTAATTAAGTATCAAATCAGTTATTTGATGTTTCAATGTTTCTGTTTGTAAGTCTGTGAATGTAAGACACATATCTTTGGGAGATGGGCGGAGTTTATGTTTAGAGTGCATGGAATCCGCGATAATGAATACTGGTGACTGCCAACCACTTTACCACACTATTAGGGACTACTATGAAGGAATGAACATGAGACTTGATCAACAAATTCCCATGTTACTAGTCGAAAGACAGGCCCTTAATGAAGCAATTGTTGGGGAGAAACATGTAAAAGATCGTTTCTTTTTCCAGCTATTATTGTTTTTCAGCTTCAAAATTTCTGATCCGGATATATCTTCTTTTCAGGGCTTTCATCACATGCCTGAGACACGGGGTCTTTGCCTTTCTGAGGAGCAGACTGTTGCAAGTGTAAGTTCTTTTTTTTGTGCTTTCCCAGTCAATCTTTCTTCATCACTTGGTGTATTTAATCAGTGATCGTATCTTCTATTATTTCTGAGTTACAGATACTAAAAAAGCCTAAAATTGGGGGTCATGGGTTAATAGGAATCAAAACCCAACCTCAGAAATTGACACGAAGATGTGAAGTTACAGCCATTCTTGTTCTTTATGGTCTCCCGAGGTAAAGTTGGATGCTTTTCCCTTTTCTGTGAACAACGGACGCTATCTTTTGAAACAAAGTGACACGAAATCATATTGCAGAATACTAACTGGTGCCATTCTTGCTAACCAGTTAATGCATGCTTGGTTACGTCTTAAAGGTAACTAGACACGCTTGTCCTTAAAAGAAACTTAGGAAAATTCATCTTAATGCTCATAAGAAGGTTATATTTCATGATATGGACAGGCTACCGAAACTTAAATCCCGAGGTAGAAGAAGGTATATGTCAGGTGCTTTCATATATGTGGCTTGAATCAGAGATCATGCCCGGATCAACCTCATCAGCCCCCTCCTCATCTTCTTCAGTTTCAAAGAAAGGTGGAAAGTCAAGGGTTGAGAATAAACTCGGCGAGTTCTTCATGCATCAAATAACTCATGATGCTTCCCCAGTATATGGAGGAGGATTCCGAGCTGCTAACGCAGCCGTGAATACATACGGCCTGCGTCGTACACTTGATCATATTCGCCTTACTGGAAGCTTTCCCCTATAATTGATTCATTCATCTGCTTTACTTGAGTGAGGGGGTAGAATGGCTGACTTGCCATAGAAGCTTGGAGGTGCATGGGAGATGAGGGGGTAGAATGGCTGACTTGCCTCTTCAACAAGATCTTCTCCGGTGCTAAGATGCCAGAAGAATGGAGACTCAGCGAAGTCATCCCCATCTATAAGAACAAGGGGGATGTGCAAGTGTGTTGCAACTATAGGGGCATTAAGCTTCTTAGCCACACCATGAAGCTCTGGGAGAGAGTTATTGAGAGAAGGTTAAGAAGGGAGACGAGGGTGGCGGAGAACCAATTTGGCTTTATGCCAGGTAGGTCATCGATCGAGGCTATTCACCTTCTCAGGAGTCTCATGGAGAAGTATAGAGAAAGACAAAAGGATTTGCATATGGCGTTTCTCGACCTTGAAAAGGCATATGATAGTGTTCCACGCGAGTTGATTTGGAGAACTCTAGTGGAGAAAGGGACCCCAAGGAGATATGTGAGGGTCATCAAGGATATGTACGAGGGGGCTAAGACCCGGGTTCGGTCCACAGTGGGGATCTCTGAGTTTTTCCCTGTGGAAGTAGGGCTACACCAAGGATCTGCCATTAGTCCTTACCTCTTCGCCCTGATTCTAGATGAGTTAGCTCGTGGGATACAAGAGGGCATCCCGTGGAGCATGATTTTTGCTGACGACATTGTGTTAGTGGCAGAAACGGCGGAAGGGTTAAACAGCAGACTGGAGCAATGGAGGGCAGCTCTTGAAGACAACGGTCTTCGAGTGAGTAGAGAGAAGACTGAATACATGAGATGTGATTTTGGGAGGATCGAGGCAGGCCACCACGAAGGAATTGATATTCGATTAGGTGACCAGATCCTGTCACCCAAGGTGTCCTTTAGATACCTTGGATCGATGTTTCACAAATCAGGGAGGATAGATGAGGACGTTACCCATCGGATTAGAGCAGGTTGGACAAAATGGAGGGCGGCGTCGGGAGTTCTCTGCGACAGGAACGCCCCCTTAAAGTTAAAGGGAAAATTTTATAGGGTGGCGATTAGACCGGCTATGATGTACGGGTCTGAGTGTTGGCCCTTATCCAAGGCCCTTGCTAACAGGGTAGAGGTAGCAGAACTGAGAATGCTAAGATGGACTTGTGGTAAAACCTTGCTTGACATGATCCCGAACGGAGTTTTCAGAGCAAAGCTCGAGGTCGAGAATATTATCTCGAAGATGAGAGAAGGTAGGTTAAGGTGGTTCGGTCATGTCAGAAGGAGGTCACAAGCAGCGCCGGTAAGAAGAGTCGAGGCGCTAGTAGTTGAAGGTGTGAGAAGGAGGGGTAGACCCAAACTCAGATGGGAGGATAGAGTTAAGCTCGACATGAAGGAGCTTCTCTTGACCGAGGACATGACCTCAGATAGGAAGGTGTGGAGAGATAGAATTAGGATTTGCGGGTAGTTTCGGCTAGGTGCCTTGCTTTTGCTTTGTGTTTTTGCCCGTGCGTTGCTTTGCCTTGCTTTTGCTTTAGGCCTGTGCGTTGCTTTGCTTTAGGTTTTAGTGCCCTTTTTTTTGCTTGGCCTTAGCTTTAGGCTCCTTGCGTTGCTTTGCTCTGCTTTGTTTTTTGCTCCTTTTTTTTTTTTTTTTTTTTTTTTTTTTTTTTTGGGTGCTTTGTCTGTTTGTTTTTGTTTTGTGCTCTTTTGTTTGTGTTTTGTTTGTGCCCCCTTGCCTCTGCCTGTCTGCGGTTGCCTTGGTTGTTCCCCTGGTTTGCTTGTATTTTTTTTTTTTTTTTTTTTTTTATGCTCGCTTTTATGTTCTCCTCACCCGCACACCTGCACTTGCCGGAGGTCTCGTTGGAAGCAGTCTCTCTACTCCCGGGTTTACCTTGGGGTAGGGGTAGGATCTGTCTACTGTTTACCTCCCCCATACCCCGCCCCCGGCGGGATTGGGTTTGTTGTTGTTGTTGTTGTTGTTATCTGCTTTACTTGAGTCATTGGCTATTTACTAAATCGTCCTTCCTGGACAAGGCAGACTTTTTGTTGAAACAAACAGCCCCCTCTGATAAATCTTGAGGTGCCGGTAGACTTTGGTTGTGGGCTACCAATAGCTTGTAACTGTGGTTGACTGGTTGTATTTGGTAAGTTTAAACTATGGAGATCTTTATGGCCACTTTCTCTTATAATTAATAAAAGTATTTGGCATTTATGAACCTAACCACCTTCCCAGTTCCCTATTACTACCTGGTTCTTAGAAAAAAGTTTTTCTGTATGGGAACAGACTGGAATTTATTTTAAAGCCTGAGTCCTGACGTAGAGGAAGGTTAATTTGATACTGTGAGAAATGAAACGATGGTTGATTATTATTGGAAAAACTGGATCAGTTGAGAACAGGAGGTGAAGTTAACCTTGATATAAAGAACAGTTTTATCTAATGAATGGTTACTTTTAATTGCCAATTTATCAGTCATGAGGAGGTTTTGTAGCATAAGGTCTCACATTTGGTGCTATTATAAACTTTTGAGGTGCCGCTACACTTTTTGGTAGTGGACTATTAATAGCTTCTCATGATGGTTGTAGTCGTTTAAACTTTAACACTGTTTTTTTTAGTAAAGAAAAATAAAGTTGTAGAACTAAACATTTTAGCCCGTTTATAGGAGAAAACATTTTACTTTAAAATTAACTGAATCACACTATTTTTTACTGCTTTTCACTTTCTTTTTCTCTTTAAGTTCTACTTAAGAACACCACTTTTTCTGTTTCTTTTCATTGTTTTCCTTTTCTTCCTTAAGTGATATTTGAGAACACAGAATGAGATCATCTGCTTTTAGTGCATTCGAGTTCTCATTTTAGTCATGAGGAGGTTTTGTAGCATAAGTTCTCATATTAGTGCATTCCAGTTTGGATATAAGTAGGTTTTATAAAGGAAATCGAAAGTGTAGTAGCATCCCTCACATGAACCAAAAGGGCATTTAATTTACGATTTTGTTTTGATTTTGATTTTGATTTAGGGTTTTAGTTTGAGTGTTGATTTTGAGTTAGGATTTCTAATTTAAAGGGTGGTGGTTTGAAAGGGGTGAAGGTGAAAGGTGAAGGTGGTAAATGAGTTTTAAAGTGTGGTGGATTTTATTATTGACTGGGCAAAAAAAAATACTTCTATATTCGGGTCCATCGGGTCAACACTTTTTGTTCATGTGAGGGATGCTACTACAGAGTAATAAAGAAAAATTTAATAATAAATTAATAACGCGTAACTAGGGGTGCTGCAGTCGACTCAACCCGAACCCGAATATTGTTTTTCGGGTTGGGTTAATCAGGTCAAAAACTATATTCGGGTCCATCGGATCAATCTGAATTGACCCGAGT
Source organism: Artemisia argyi (assembly GCA_030686995.1). NCBI lineage: Eukaryota > Viridiplantae > Streptophyta > Magnoliopsida > Asterales > Asteraceae > Artemisia > Artemisia argyi. The sequence continues at coordinate 156,244,531 of CM060709.1, read as the reverse complement.
TCTAAACAAGGTCGGGTTCAGGTATGTTTTTATTAGCCACAATCCGAATTAACCCGAACCCGACTAACCCGGCTCAACTAACACTTTTACAATGTAAAATACTCTGGTTGACCCAAATCCGAATGGGTCCGACTCGATTGACCAAACCCGAGTTGACCCGAACCCGAATTGACCCGAACCCCAGTTCTAAACAAGGTCGGGTTTCGGGTATGTTTTTCTTGACCCGTACCCGACCGGGTCAATCCGAATAACACCTCTACGTGTAACCTTCTTGGCCGGTTACCAAGTATACGGAACACACGAAATTTAAAAATAGACTAAAAAAAAAAAAAAAAAAAAAAAAAAAAAAGTAAGTTACATAAAACTTCATAAAGTGGCAAGTTACATACATTTTAAAGTAATTAGCCAAAAAATTGTTTTAGCTATTTTAGCTTTTCCGTTTGTTTCTTCAAATATATATCTCTCCTAAAGTATATTTCTTTGATGATCTCAAGCTTGTGTAATCATCTCAATATATAATAGAGTATGTATAAATAAGTAAACTGACAATAAACGATAATTGGGTTGTCTCCCGTTTCCCGTCTAATATGTAGAAGGGAAATGATGTTTTACAGGCTTAAACGGTTTATATATGTAAATAACACTGCACACCAAGGTTTTCTTTGTTAGAGGGGAAGGTGCAATGAAGAGCTCAACCTCTTCAATTGGGTTTTACGGGTGCCACATCACCATACACCTTCTTCACAACTAACCTTCTACTCACCAACAACTAACTTCAACTTATTTAATTGTGTTTCACCACTTACAACTTTATTTTTTTTATTCATTTCATTAAATAAAATAAAATTATTTCACTAATTATAAACCGCCTCTTTTTTTACTTATTTCATATCCTCTTTTATATCAAAACATCTTTACTGATAGATGGATCTCATCCATCTCTCTCAAACCGATCACCACATCACAGTCCTCACCATCATCAAGATCATGGAGGATTTTGGATGGAACAGATTTAGATGAGATGAATAAGGTTTTGTTTGGTTTGGGTTAACCACCGCCGCCACCACCTCTTCCACTCTTATTTTGGAATTAACACACAACCTTGTTTCATCTCTTGTTCATCTTTTTCTTATATTCGAATTTAAATTCGATTTTTCATAAAGAATTGAAGCTATAACGAGCCACACAAAAGTTTTGTACAAAAAGTATCATCAAACTCGTGGTATGGTCTTGATTTGGATTTGGGTTTATAGTTTATTTTGGATCTGTTTATAATTAAACGGTTTCTTTTTTGTCAGAAATTCACTTCGTCGTGCCCACGAAGAGGTGCCAAACGGCGAGCCTTGGCGGGGGGGGGGGGGGGGGGGGTGGCGAATGGCAACAACAAGGAAACCACGGGTGCCACGTATGAACGGCGAGACCCAACAACGAATTGCACCTTCCGCTCTTATAAGGATGCTTGGGATCTCATTGAAAAAATATTTCTTGATAATAAACCTACAAAAACTATTGCTTTGAAGGGTGAATCTCGGGTGATTTAAATTGGTGATCTATCACTTCTCTTTTGACGAATATGGGATGCTATTAATGGCTTGGGTGACAAATATGAACAAGTTGCGGGTATACCTGCACATTGAGATCCTTTTCCTTAGGTGATTTTAAAATAATAAGTTTTAATAACAACTAATTCATCAAACTTTCTCAAAAAATAAACTCCAACTTAAGCTTATCATATATGCTTCAACTCATTTCTCTAAATATACTCTTAGGGTGCGTTTGGTAGAGAGAATTTCAGAGAATAGAAATGAAGCAGAGAATATAAATGTAGAGAATTGGAATTGACAGAGAAATTTTCTGTATTGACGCTGTTTGGTAACAACAGAGAAATTAACTTTGAGAAATTAAAAAATATATCACTTTTGTTATTTGGTGAAAAAAAAAACAAATAATTGTATGTTTTAAGCAAGATAACACTATCAACAAGAAGAAGAAATGATTAGATGACACTCCTAAATGAGATCCATATAAAAAAAGATATTGAAATAATATATCTGAGATAACTTACAACCTTTTAAATCATTGGAGCTATGATGAAGTTTTGCAGATCTCGTGAAACAAAAAAAAAAAACCCAGATATTTCAAGATAAGAATCATAAACAAAATCATTTAATTTGCTAAAGAAACAAAGAATTATATTCAGATTTTTGAATATCACAAAACCCAAGAATCTTGATGAAGATATACATAATGATGGTGATGGCATACAAATTAAATATGTAATGATGGAGCAATTACCGATTCACCGGAGGAGCCTCGATCCGTCAAACAAAATAAGGTGGGGTTTGGAGTATTTTTAAGATTTACTTTTGTGAATGTGCTAGTCACGTGATATTTGCTTTTATAGCTTAGCATTTTAGACAATTAAATATTCAATTCTCCGTGTTCCAGTTTTTGAGAGGTTCATTTCCATTTCAAAATGGAGGTAATTTGGTTATATGTAAATGAAACTCTCGAGAATTTGCAAATCTCCGTCTCCTTTTTTCTCTGATGTACCAAACAAGATATTTGACCACATTTCCAATTCTCAAGCCTTATTTCTCGCTACCAAACACACCCTTACATTTTTCGATGTACAAGTATAAAGGCTATCACATAGACAAAAATGCCTATGAAAATACTCAAATATACCCTTTACACTTTTCAGTTATCAATTAATGATAGCATGGCTGGCATATTTGAGTATTTTCATAATTGAAAACATTTTTTTTTATTGATAGCATGGTCATGGACTAATGGGCATATTCTTGATTAACCAAATTGTTCAAAAGGTTTTTTCAAACTCCCAAAAACAAAATTTAAAAAAATGGTAAATTGCAAATTTAGTCACTCACCTACTGCGAAAGTGAAAAAAAACCCCGAGTCATAAAGGCATGCAAAAATGCCACTCACGTTACGAATAAGTGCAAAAAAGCCACCGAGAGCTACTTTTTGCTAACTCCCGTTAGTTATCATGTTAGTCAAGGGTAAATACATATGAAATGACTAATATACCTCTTTATCTTCAGATACAACCTTCATTGGCTCCGCCACTCTAGCTCTTTACTACACTAACCCGACCCACTATTCCGATACAATTCTAATTGACGTATAGTTCCGGTTCGTGCCTTTGCACAATACGGTAAGAACATAGTGCATTTTCCTATTTACTTCAATAGTGTCTTTGGTTTTTAAAAAAAAGTATATTTGTTGTTAATGTCATGGATTTATAATTGTAGGTGGTCATATGGGAAATGTGAAAGAAGTGGTGCTGATGATGAGAGTGGTTCAGAGGATTTTGATTATAATCCAAACGATGATGAAGTGTTTGCTGATGATGATGAGCATATACTTGAAGATGTTTTTGTAAGTAACTCTAATATGATCTGCATTAAAGAATGTACAAATCATTATGTGTTTATGTAACATTATGCACTGCTTAGAGAGTATGCGCAAGAGTTGGTTAATCAAAATTCAGGCACCACTGTTAGGCTTGATGTACAGCCAGAACCAAATCCAGAGAGTTCAACAAGAACTTTTTAAAAGGGTGTATGTGTGTTTGGGAGCTCTGAAACAAGGTTTCAAAGCTTGTGGCAGAGAATTCTTAGGATTAGATGGATCCTTCATGTCAGGTCCTTTTCCAGGTCAATTACTAACTGTAGTTAGGATTGATGCAAACAATGGGATTTATCAAGTAGCATATGTTGTAGTTGATGTGCTACATAAGTTAACTTGGTGTTGTTTTTTGAAACCACTAGGAGAGGATCTTGGTATACAAACCAACTGCAAGTTCACTTTTATTTTCTGATAAGCAAAAGGTGTACATTTCTATTCTATAATTAGTCATGTGTTGTATGCACAATGAGAACATGTAAAGTTTTAACACCATCAATAACCTTAATTGTTCACAAAGATTGATACAAGCCGTTGCTAGTGTGTTTCCAAATGATGAACACAGGTTTTGTGTTAAGCATATTCATGAGGAGATGAAGTCACATTTTAAAGGAGGTGTTTACAAGGACATGCTTCGGAAGGCAACTAGAGCCACTACTGTTGTTGAATTCAACAAAGAGATGGATCATCTAAAGTATTACAATTATGTTGCTTATGATTGGTTGATGAAGATTATAGTTGAACAATGGAGTAGATCACATTTTTCAGGTAATTCATTATGTTGGAATGGACAAAAGCATACTGATAATTGATTATATAGTAATATATAATGTGTCATTTGTTTAACATGTAAAGCCTAATGTGGACTACTCTTAAACAACATATGTGAGGTGTTTAATAGGCAGCTAAATGATGTCAGAGATGGAACCATCATCACTTGTCTTAAATATATCAGAGAGTACTTGATGAAGAGGGTTATGGTAGTTCAACAACTAATAGAAAAGAATGTTGGACAATTTACTCCTACTGTGAAAGCCATGTTTGATGCTATAACAAAAAAAGGTACTGATTGCGTTGTTGAATGGATGGAAACTTCTTTATATAAAGTATTTGTGCCTTACCAGGATTAGTGTGTTGTTAACATGGATAGTAAGGAGTGTGGTTGTAGGAAGTGGGAGTTGACTGGAATACCATGTATACATGTTGTGGTTGCAATAAACTACATCAATGAGAATGGAACAACAGTTGCTATACTTGAAGAGTGGGTTCATGCTGCTTATAGACTAGAAACATGGGCACGTATATACTCATTCAAGATCAATGGTTATTGTGGCATGGACTTCTATCCAAGAATTGAGTTTACATCAGTAAAAATACCACCCATTCACAAACCTCAGGTTGACAGGCCAACAAAAAAGAAGAAAGTCAGTTGATGAGCTTGCAATTCCAAGTTGTTCATGTGTTATGCACTGGTCTTTGAACAATATAAATTCTGTTAACGTTCATGTCATTTGGATTCTATGTTTGTACTCTATGTTTGGCTTTATTGTCTTTTGAACAATGTTATATGTCTGTCTTTGTTTAATTATTTTATGTATTGAGATGTTGGGATGAAACTGTTACAATGGGTCAAAATCCAAACTGACCCAAACATTGACATTCTAAAGTTAACTATCATATACTGCATGTTTGCTTACTTTGACATTCTAAATTCAACTGTCTGATATGTATTTAAAGTCTACATATGTGATACATTTAATAGTAGGAGTGATACATTTAATAGGAAACTTAGCACTTGAGATTCATTTCATTAAGTTTTAAAAGCTATCCACATTAGCTGGTTGCACTTAATAAGAACACAACTTGCATAAATTGGTTTCAGTTATATAGATTATGACACATTCTAAGCAAGTGATTTTCAACAAAAACTAAATGAAAATATAAATGTGTTCATATTTCCAACAAATAATGAGGAACCGAAGAGTCCAAAAATGCCTGTAAAATTTAACACAAACTCTTCGTTTTCCCCACTATTTCTGTATATATTGGTTACTTCCACATTATGTTGCATACCAATCTACTACTATCAAACATCAAACAAATTAAGTTGTAAGCATGTTGTCCGGAAACAAAAGAGCCATAGATGCAGTTGCTACGAAAAACAAGGAAGAAAACAAGGAAAGTATCAAACGACCTAGGGATGAAACAAAAGAGCCAGAGGTGCATGCCTTGGAACAATGCTCGAAGGATAAGGATGAAAAGGAGCCGGAAGAACACAAGGAGGAGGCAGCTCCAAGCCATGCTGAAGTGGATAGACGAAGGCTTGCTGCAGCGGCGAGGTCAGAGGAGCATTGGAAGGAGGCAAAGCTCTAAGGAGATTAGAAAAAAAAAAAAGATAAAAAGAAAAAAAAATTGAATGTAATGAAGATGAAGATGAATGTTTAGAAACATTCTCTTATGATGATTTACATAAGGCATATCTGTCCGATTAATGTAATCATGTAAGCAAACAAATTTTTAATGATAATTTTAATGTTGATGTTCTAAGTTTTTGGTTTCAATTTCATTTTTTTAAATTTCCAAATACAGTTTATGGTTATTTTCATGATCTACACCCGTTTGACTTTCCAAAGTCAAACTGCAAATGTTATGTATACACTCATGCCAAACACCCCATATCTAATAGTAAGTATTTATGTTGTCTTTAATCTTATTTACTTATTCGACAACCACATTGTATCATATTTTATATTTTTTTTGGGTATATATTGACTTTAATAGTCAAATTTGGTTATTCCAAGCACTACACTATACTGCAAATGCAATTGGTAAACTAAAAATTTTAAACAGGTAACATAAAGATCCAAAATTGAAACACAAACATAAAGATCGAAAATTGAAACACAAATATATCCTTAAAATAAAGATCAAAACTTTCATTGATCATAGGAGTTCACAACCGTTACAAATTTAAAAAAACATATCTAAACAGACACTTGTTTAATAGTTAGAACTGCCACCCTCCACATCACCCATTTTCTTCAATTCTTTTTCTTTCTTGTCCTTCTTATCCTTTAGATGCTTAAGCACATATTCAAAATGGGAAATCCTCTGTTCCAACTCAACAAACTTTGGTAAACCAGTATTCACATTATGTTGCTTTTCCTCCTCCTCCTCCTCCTCACCCAAAAGCATCTCATAGTAGCCATCTTGTTTCCTCAGCCAAGTAAGAATCTGTTTCCTCAACTCCTACGGCATCTTCCTGTAAGAACCATACTCAGCAATTGGTTTAACACCATAACCATCAAGAACTAAATCCATTAAATAATGGTTGTTCATAACTTTTTTCACTCCTCTTCCTCGGAACCAATGTAGATAGCCATCGTTAGTGGTTTTTTTCGTTGGGATTATGTGTGTTTTGGGGGAATGTGTGTGTGGTTTGGTGTGTTTAAATAACCGAGATAGAGATGAACTTAATAGCCCCTATGCAATCGTTTCGATTGCCATGTTACTTTGGGAGGGAAAGGTTAAGACGTTGCAAATTTATTAGTCGTTGAAAAAAAGTCCCCAATCAATATCTTTGGTTGCCACGTGTGTTTTGACTGCAAACTTAAGTTAAAACTTTGCAAAATTGGTCATTGAAATAAAGTGTGGCTAGTCAAAGGCGGGAAACGAGAGAAATGGAGATAATACCCTTGACTAATGGGCGTTAGCAAAAAGTAGCTCTCGGTGGCTTTTTTGCACTTATCTGTAACTTGAGTGTCATTTTTGCATGCCTTTATGACTCAGGGTTTATTTATTTATTTCTTTTGCACTTTCACAGTAGGTGAGTGACTGAATTTGCAATTTACACTTAAAAACGATAATAATTTAAAGCGTACTTTCGTTTCAGAAATAAACTAGCTTATAGCTGTTTAAGATGGTAGATCCATAGATGTAAAAATAATTCATCAATTAATTATAATTTACTAGCAGGGTACTTGAGCCACTCTAATCTATTATACCGGCTAATAGTTTCTCCACTGCCTATTTAAACCTTTTGAAGAATTGGCGCTAGGAATTTAAGTTTATCATGTGAAATTCAAAATACTTAAAGAAGGTAAATATAACTTTATGATTATTTCAACATGACGACAACAATTATACTCGTAAACAAATAGAAAACATATAAAACTACATGGAATAAAACATTAGAGATGAATAAAGTTGTAATACCTTGGATCAAGATGGATAAAAATATAAAATATTAGGAAATGACAACCAAAAAGAAGAGTAGACTTTTCATTAGAATTAATTCCAACATAACTAAACGAGTAGATCTTAGCTTTTTGTGAGCATAAAATCCCGTAAGATCATTCAAACCAAAAGGTGATCCACAAACGTAAGGGTCCTAGCATCGTTTATTTTTAGGTGGTGATATTCACACCATACTTTTTTATTCTTTCATCATAATTAAACATATCTCACCTTATAATATATGCATTAATACTGTAACATTGTGATAAAATAATAAAAAGAATTGGTGTGGGTATCATTTTTTTTTCATCAAACTATACGCTATAAGTTGATACATAATCATATTAAGAGCTTGGGGTACCGTAGCGTTGTTGGCTAGTGCCAAGCTACCAGCCGAAATTTTAGAATGGCGCACCGTACCAGAAGTCGCGCCAAAGGAGGTGGCGCCGTACCCACCAACCAGCGCCAACATTTTTTTTTTTTTTTTGAAAATTGGAAAGTTTGGGAAGTAATTAGGATGTTTGGCAACGGTTATATAACCGTTTGGACCCAATTAATAATAATAAAAAAAATTACGCTTTAAAAATCTTATAAATATTCTCTTATTATTTCATACTTCACACACTTCCAATATATTTTATAACATTATATTATCTTCTTTTTAACACTTTTTCCAAACAAAATGAGTATCTTTTGTAGCTAAGAAGAGGAGTCGCTTTTGGAGAAGTGTTTCACTTAAATATCCGAGAATCCAAATACATGTGCGGATCAACAAAGGGATACGTCTTGGGATAAAGTTCTCGACGCATATAACAAGGAAGCCAATAAGCTCAACTACCTTATTCGTACCAAGAACATGTTGACGGGAAAGTGGACTTCAATGAATGCCTGAAAAGCACGAATCATGGCAAATAATCCAAACCAAAACTAATTAACTTTATGTATTTTTAACATACGGGGTTTTTTGGAGGATGATGAATTACCCTCCGCTCTGCTAACGAGCGTTACTGTCTCTTTGGTACTTAGCTTACCATTTGTAATGATGTACCCTCATTAAGGACAAAGCATGCGCCTTCGTCGTACACACAATGTTGGCGTAAAGTAATTTCATAATGGCTACCGCAAGGGAATCCGCCAACCTTCACTTAAAACACAGACAGAGTCTAACCTCTGCCAACACCTCTGTCAATGTTCGAAGCCCTACCTCTGTCAAAGTACGAAACCCTACCTCTGTCAAGGTACGAAGCCCGACCTCTGAAAAGAACCCGACCCAAACTAAAAACCAAAAATCGGTAAAAACCTAAACCGAGAACCGAACCAAAGTTAACCGAGAACCGAGAACCGAACCAAAGTTACTCGGTAAAAACCTAAACCGAGAACCGAACCAAAGTTACTCGGTAAAAACTAAACCGAGAACCGAACCAAAGTTACTCGGTTTTTTGGAGGATGATGACGTACCCTCCGCTCTGCTAACGAGCGTTACTGTCACTCTGGTACTTAGCTTACCATTTGTAATGATGTACCCTCATTAAAGACAAAGCCTGCACCTTCGTCCTACACACAATGTTGGTGTAAAGTAATTTCATAATGGCTACTGCAAGGGAATCCGCCAACCTTCACTTTAAACACTGACAGACTCTAACCTTTGCCGACACCTCTGTCAATGTTCGAAGCCCTACCTCTGTCAAAGTACGAAACCCTACCTCTGTCAAGGTACGAAGCCCGGCCTCTGACAAGAACCCGACCCGAACTAAAAACCGAAAATCAGTAAAAACCTAAACCGAGAACCAAACCAAAGTTACTCGGTTCGGTCCGGTTTCTCTCGGTTTGGGTCGGTTTTAGTTGGTTTTGGATCGAACCAAACCGACCCGAACCGAAACCGAAAATCGGTCAAAACCTAAACCGAGAACCGAACAGAAGTTACTCGGTTCGGTTCGATTTGGTTTCAATCAATTCGGGTCGATTTTAGTCGGTTTTCGATTCAGTGTTTCCGGTTTTGTCGGGTCGATTCAGTTCTTGGTCGGTTTTGCTCAGCCCTACGATATGCAATTGAATGAAGTGCAGTGGTACACTTCATCAATGCGGAAATGCTAACTCTTCCCGAACAATCGGTTCCTAGTTGAAAATACGGAGAATGACAATTACATCCCGAACAATGCATGTGAATAGTGATCGTCTCATTCGAAACCGCTAACTGAATGTATCTTCGTCATAAATTGTATTTTCAAAGAAGTAAGCAGCCACTAGATGATCATTTCGTATAGATCTCTATTTATCGTGTTTTGTGGTAAAGATCTTTTTTTGATTCTTGAACTTCCAACTTGATAGTTCGCATAGTATGTCGTCGCCCCTTTTAAAAACTATAGATTCATATTATTAACTTCTTCTTATTCTTCATATGACGATGTAACACATGAATTTTTCAAAATCCATTTGTTGTGAGAAATTAGAAAAGGAGAAGTCTAAAGATACGTAACATACTTTCTCAAAAGGATCAAAATACGCAACATACTAAATCTATTACTTGTATCGCTAAGATACTTTTAAAATTTGTACAATATACGCAATGTTGACCGATTTTTTACATGTTTGATCGGTTTGCAGGTTAATACTTAATAAAACATACGGATTTGAAAATATGTATAACCTCGCTAAAGATGATGAACCCATACTTATATATTCCCATAGCGATAGTAATTCTCTTTACAAACTAAACACCCCCAAAGTCACTACATGTTAAGGGGCCACTAGTTTACTAGCTCCCACTGAATAAAAAATCTGTTCTATTTGTGAAGCGTCAAATTGAACATGTTGATGCATACTTTTGTAACTTACAAGGGTTGTTATACATATGCTTAAATCTTTTTCAACACAAGTTTGAGTTGTCGGTTTTAATAAAGATAAACGTACACCTAACAACCCCAGTAAGTTACAAATTTAGTTCTTGAAAGGAAGTTTAGCTTTGAGAATTGAAGTTTGCTACGTGAGTAAATTAGCGGAAACAATAAAATGAAGATAATACGCTCAGGCCTTAATCGGGTGAAGCCACTTAACGGGAGTACTAATGATCGCTAGATTTTGATGGCATATTTGGAACGCCACATCAGCTTGAGTGATTAAATTGGAATTTTTTTCGGTGATCTTCTTGCAATTTTCGAAAACATTAGAGACAAAATTTGTAATTTACCCTTTTCTTTTAAGTGTTTACAACTTTTTTCTATTTAATGATAAGAGCAATTCTAATTTAACAAAAAAGTGGGCCTCATCTACGAGTTTAAAATCTCAACGTTATTAAAACATCCACTATAGTGGTTTATAATATGAGAAAGATGTTCATAATTTTGTTAACCACAGTGAAAACCTATTTTATAATTACATGAAATGAAAGTGTCTAATATTTTGAATTTTTTCACAATTAAATGCATTTGATATATATGTGATGTTTATATGCCTTTAAAAGGTGTATGTATAGTAGAGATATGTTTTTACAACCAAAAAGTTTAAGAATTAATAACGTAAATTAATATTAAATGTATAAAAGGTTTATTATTGTGGATGCATTAAGGTGGTAAAAAAAAAAAAAAAAAAAAAAAAAAAACTCTAATAATTACTAAATCATGAAACTCAAGTTTATCGTTTGCAAAACTGTTTCATAAATTTTTGATGATTGAAAAAATTGTCAACCTTCCAATATTATTCTGTTTACACTCTTTTGTGATGATTCTTTTTCTTCATTCGCAACTATATAATAGCGTGATACACATCATCAGGGACGGAGCTTGAGCAATGTTATTGGAGGGGCCGAAATGCTGTCGTAATAATTTTGAGGGGGCCAAACCTATAATTATTATACATTTATACTAATTTTTTAGAAATTATATACAAAACTACAAAAAATAAGGCTTAGTGGTCCTAGATTTGGGGGGCCACAACCCCTTCTTGCCCCTAATAAGCTCCGTCCATGCACATCATATATTGCTAAAAAAAACGAGTTATGACCCAACAACCATATAGCTTCTCAAATTTGTGCAACATTCATCATTGAGATCTATTGACTCATGTGTCAAAACCTAAAATTCATGACCTCAATCACCATATCCTTTTAATAAATTGTTATAAATCATATTCTAACATTTCACAAAAGGGAAAGATTCGTCACTAATTTTTAACGTTTATAGCATGCGACTTATGAGCCGTTGACATGAAAAGCAATAAAAAGTAAAAGCATGGGTAAAATATGTAAATATTTCAACCATCAAGGACCATAATGAAACTACTAGCAACTTTTTACCGGCAAAACTGTCTTTCAAAAATAGTTTAATATAAACAGATAATAATACAGCAACCATTTTTTGAAGATACTAAGCTTCAAGCTCACTCTCAATCCTTCTCTCACACACAGTAAAACACATAGAGGAACAAAGACATAGGACATATGAAGAGGCTAAATGCTGGATTTGATTTGTGGGGTGACCAATAACCGTTAACTTTTCTTGAAAACAAGATTCTGTTCATAAGTTGTTATCTTTTTCTTTGCTCAGGCCGATCTCACCCACTTTCTGTTCTTTGTTTTTTCGAAGCGAAGAATCTTTATTTTTTGCAATTTCCCTATTGATGTAAACTATCGCTTTCCTTTCTCTATCAAAGATTCCCATTTCTTTACTTTGATAAAAATGTAAACTTTTTCAGCAATTAATGATGCCATTCTTCTTCAAGTCCACCTATCTATCTCCATCTCTCTCTGCTACCTTTCTTTTTTCTTTCATAGACGAAGCTTTTTCCCTCTCTCTCTCTCTCTCTCTCTCTCTCGTGGTCCTTTTCATTTACGCCTTTGCTTTTTTGCCTTCTTCAGACTCCGGTGGCAAGTCTATACATACCTACACAAGCCCATCAATTATGTCTTCTTCTGGGAACTTCAATCACCTCTCTCAGCCTTGTATTTATGGTATGGACAATTTCTTATGGCTGAATGAATCTTATATTTCAAATTTACCAAAAAATAACTTCTTTTTCTCCACACACAGAGAGGAAATCTTGGTTTATGAGATGGCTGAGTAAGCTTTTCAAAGGCGCTTCAAGTAATCGCAGGCAGATTGGTGGTACACATCGTCCTGCACATTTTATTGGGGACGAAAATATGGTTCTACGTGCTCCTGTTAGATCCTTGGTAAATACTAGTTTGTTTATTTCATTGTGGTTTTATATTTATATCGGCCGAAAACACATAAAAAACATTGCGTGAATGTTTAGAAAGTATGTTTTGAATGATAGTGCTAAAACTAAAAAGTATGCACTTTTTTGTTGTTTCATGTAAGGCTTTAACTACTTTAACTTTGATGTTCTTGATCTGAAAACCCCACTTGCTCCCTTAAAGATCATTGAAATTTCCTTTTGATTTGTATTCTGAAATACAACTGAACAAAAAATCGCATATTAAAAACTTTCAAATTTCATTAGGACAATCGTTCAAGGACTGATAAAGAGAAGGAAGAAATAGATCGAGCAATTGCACTTTCTTTAGAGGAAGGATTGAAGAAACCAAATGGTAAGTTGTTATTCCTTTAGTAACTCACTTTTTTTTTATCTAATGTTAATTGATTGCTGATAAATATTTCTGTGTTTGGGTTGTTCAGGTTATGGGTGGCAACCTAAGAATGAAGACGATCTTGCAAAATCAGTTCAGGACGACCTTCATTCTTCGTATCCTCCATATGTTCCTAGAGAATATCAGCCAATGGCATATAGGTAGTTATGGGTTGCGTTTCTTTTATGTCCTTTTTATTAATCAATATGCATTTTCGCATCCCAAAATGGCTAGTAAGGATATCTTTGAACGATCTTCTTTCCACCTCTCATGAAAATTGTAGACTATGTGGTGGCTGCAATCGTGACATTGGTTATGGAAATTACTTAGGATGCATGGGGACCTTTTTCCACCCCGAGTGCTTTTGTTGCCGTGCTTGTCGTTACCCAATCACAGAACACGAGGTAAACTTCTGCTTTTCTTGTTGACATTTCCCATTTGGTTTTTGTAGGTCCAATGATGGTGTTAAATGTTTTCTTATTGGTTTCTTTTTCTGTTGATTCAAGTTTTCTCTATCAGGGAAGGATGCATACCACAAGACTTGTTTCAAAGACTTAACACATCCCAAATGTGAAGTCTGCTTTCAATATGTAATGATCTTATCATATTTTAGCTACCTTTTGGTTGACAATTGATATTAAAATGCTAAACTTTGAATCTAACTTTTGTTAAAGATTCCAACAAATGAAGCTGGATTGATTGAGTATCGATGCCACCCATTCTGGTCCCAGAAATATTGTCCTGCACATGAGCATGATAACACAGCACGATGCTGTAGTTGTGAACGATTAGAGGTACTGATTCTGAAACCTTTCATAATATTTTATCTAATTAAGTATCAAATCAATTTATTTGATGTTTCAATGTTTCTGTTTGTAAGTCTGTGAATGCTAGATACATATCTTTGGGAGATGGGCGGAGTTTATGTTTAGAATGCATGGAATCCGCGATAATGGATACTGGTGACTGCCAACCACTTTACCACACTATTAGGGACTACTATGAAGGAATGAACATGAGACTTGATCAACAAATTCCCATGTTACTAGTCGAAAGACAGGCCCTTAATGAAGCAATTGTTGGGGAGAAACATGTAAAAGATCATTTCTTTTTCCAGTTACTGTATTATTGCTTTTCAGCTTCAAAATTTCTGATCCGGATATATCTTCTTTTCAGGGCTTTCATCACATGCCTGAGACACGGGGTCTTTGCCTTTCTGAGGAGCAGACTGTTGCCAGTGTAAGTTCCTTTTTTGTTCTTTCCCAATCGACCTTTCTTCATCACTTGGTGTGTATATTTGATCAGATGATCATATCTTCTATTATTTCTGAGTTACAGATACTCAAAAAGCCTAAAATTGGGGGTCATGGGTTAATAGGAATCAAAACCCAACCTCAGAAATTGACACGAAGATGTGAAGTTACAGCCATTCTTGTTCTTTATGGTCTCCCGAGGTAAAGTTGGATGCTTTTTTCCTTTTCTGTGAACAGTGGACGCTATCTTTTGAAACAAAGTGACATGAACACATATTGCAGATTACTAACCGGTGCCATTCTTGCTCACGAGTTAATGCATGGTTGGTTACGTCTTAAAGGTAACTAGACACGCATGTCCTTAAAAGAAATTTAGGAACATCCATCTTTATGCTCATAATAAGGTTATATTTCATGATATGGACAGGCTACCGAAACTTAAACCCCGAGGTAGAAGAAGGTATATGTCAGGTGCTTTCATATATGTGGCTTGAATCAGAGATCATGCCCGAATCAACCTCATCAGCCCCCTCTTCATCTTCTTCAGTTTCAAAGAAAGGTGGAAAGTCAAGGGTCGAGAATAAACTCGGTGAGTTCTTCATGCATCAAATAGCTCATGATGCTTCCCCAGCATATGGAGGAGGATTCCGAGCTGCTAACGCAGCCGTGAATACATACGGCCTGCGTCGTACACTTGATCACATTCACATGACTGGAAGCTTTCCCCTGTAATTGATTCATTCATCTGCTATACTTGAGTCATTGGAGATTTACTAAATCGTCCTTCAAGGACAAGGCAGAACATGGAGGCTTGACAAAGGACCCCAAGTTTTTGTGGGGTCATTTCGAGGAATACATGATGGAAATATGAGTTGCTGACAAATAAGTCTTCTTTGTTCCAATAAACTTCATAAGTGTTTTCTTTATATAATTGGTATTGGGGTATTGTAATTGGAAATTAACACACACACACACACAAACTAAAAGAAAGATTATATTTTGATTATAAAAAAAAAAAAAAATAGAAGAAGATAGATTATATAATTTTATTACCCATTGTAGTTCATACTCAAGATATATATTACAGTAATGTGCATTATGGTGATTGGTTTTCCCGAAAAAAAAAAAAAAAAAAAAAAAAAAAAAAAAAAAAAGTTGTTTTAGCTATTTAATCTTTTCTGTTTGTTGCTTCAAATATATATCCCCCATAAGGTATGTTTCTTTCATGATCTCAAGCTAGTGTAATAATCTCAATATATAAAATGTACATTCAGAGGATTTTTGAATCAGTAAACTGAGAAATAAACGATTAATGGGTTGTCTCTCGTTTCCAGTCTAATCTGTACAAGGGAAATGATGTTTTACAGGCTTAAACGGTTTATATATGTGAATAACAGTGCATACCAAGGTTTTCTTTGTGGTAAACTTCCAATCATGTTAACAAAATAGCCATGGCTATTATCAGGCATCTATATCTGATAATACTTGCTTAAGTTTCTCGTATGTCATGAACACGATTCCAATGCTGGGTACCACCTTGTAATATTCTGGCAGAATTCCTCTGTACAAGCCACGTACACCTTCAGCTCGTAGTATGTGTCCAAACGTACCAAACACACCCGCTTTATAAACTCGAGCCCTACCACCTGCTCCTTCCAACTGCATCCGCCGCCTCACAAGATCCAAAGGGAATGATACTGCAGCATATAGATCATACTTTTAGGAAATGAGAGACTACTTGTCAAATACCCAAAAATACCTTCCAAAAATTACAATACCACCAACATATATGCAGCTAGAAGTAAACATCTTCAAAAAAAAGTTCAAACAAATTTGAGTTCTGAGATAACTCTCAGACAAGGTTGATAGTTACATATATTTCTGCTTTCAGTTGCATTAGAAGCTGTTAGGATTTAGTACTTATGCTATTGTTGTCACTAACAAACTGGTAAAGGGAGCCACAGTGAGAAGCATACCTCAGGCAAAAGAGGGACGCCTCTCACAATGTTTCGCTCCATAAACAAAGTTAGCTAGCCTGTAGTGACCCGACAATAACCAACTGCAAATTTTAAAGAGCAAGATTAACAACAAGATGTAGTTATCCAAGCGATATCTGATGCAGAAAATTTAAAGACAGACTACATACAATAATTAAAATGATCATGTTTGGCTCTAAGGGACACATTTATGGCTTGTTTTTCTCCCACAACTAGATGAACCTCTGTGTTTGAGCTGATGCCTGATGGTCTTGTTAAACACATTATAATCACTAACCTGTTGATGATGCAATGCCTGAAAGACTGCCACAAGCCAGGCTCACCATGATGGTAGAATCATGTGGTCTGTAACCAACAAATTAAGATTAAAGTTTGGAAATTAACAAAAAAAAATGTAGATAAACGAAAGTTTAACTGCATGAAATGAAACACGACATTATAACAATCTGCGTATTTAGTAACAGCTACCTCTGCAACTGCCAGTAAGATCTCACGGTATCGTAAACTGAAAAGCTAATTGCTAGATTGGGACCAACACCCTGTAAAATCATTAAGTCACTGGTCAGCAGAAAGATAAGTATATCTAAAAGTAACTAGATAACATTGGTTATAGAATAATACCAATAAGCAAGCACCGAGTCCCTTGTAGAGTCCAAAGATGCCCTCTTCCTTACTAATGGTACATAACGCATGCCATATACCTCTATAATAGTTTACATTTGTCTGCAATAGCATAAGATAAATAATCATATTTGGAAAGAACAAAAAGTCAAATCAAGTAACAACATATTACAAATGAAGCAATAAGAAAGTTGTGGACGCTACATAAAAGCAGAGATCATAGTAGTCTTGATAGTGATCACAAATATGCAAAATGACGTGCATGTTCCTAATTTGTTACCTGTGCTGAAAGACGTGTTCTAACAAGATCCAAAGGATATGTTACAGAAGCGGCAGTTATACCAGCTAAGCCGCCGCCTGCAAGTCGTACAAACACATCTGCACCAAAATTTGCCTTGTGACTTTCTACTCCCGACATCAACTGTATTAACTGCAATGATCAAAGTGAAAAATAAGAACTATGAAACTGAACGATTTTTGAATTGGGTAGTAGCAAAGCACATTTGAACCAACATTCTTATATCTTTCAAATGCGTAAAAGCTAATGGACGAGTAAGGCAGACGGTGAGCAATTGTGACCAAATTCCCCTTCCAGAATGCACGAAATCCTTCTTCATTAACAATACGTGAAGCCTCACGCCATATACTAGCCTTTCTCAAAGTAGCAACATCAGAGTGCATGCCTTGCACCTACAAAATCATTAAATCCCATATCAACAAATGTACAATCAAACAACCGAAGAAACAAAACAACATTAAGGTATTTATTCCATACAAAAAAAGTTCAATGTCATGTATTAATGCCACATTTTCAGCTAAACCAGAGAGTTGCTCTGTATGATTTAACTGTCAAGGAGTATATCATTAGACATTAATTAGGTCCGGAAACATCATCGTGTTACTCGTGTTTTAAATCGTGTCATCCGTGTGTTAGACGATTGGATCGGGTTTGGGCCAATAATCCAATCGTCTAACACCGTGTTCGAGCAGTTAATAATTTATACAAGCACAGACCTTAATGTGACTATTTGCTAGGATAAATACTTGAAACATGTTTTTAACAATTAACAATGTCTTACAAATAAGTTACTATTAAGACTGAATAATAGGAACAATAACATTTTTTTCCCTGTAACTTAACTTAAATAATAGTTACAAATAAACAGGACACAGTTTAATAGGTTTCAAATATTTCTGAATAAAATTTATAAAAGGGCTTATTGTCTCAAAATGTATTTACTTGTCACTTTTTTTAGTTGTATGATCGGACTATGGGTATGTTTGGAAGGGGTTGCTGGAGCTTTTTTTTAAACGTTAGTTTAACTAGCATTCCATTTAGTAGCTTATTTTTTTACATGTTCCTTCAAGCTATGTCGGCCAAACGAGAGTTATTTTTAACGGTAGCTTATTTTTGTAAAAAAAGTAAGCTCATGCTATGATAAGCTCCGATAAGTTCACGCGCCGAACATACCCTATTTTATAACTGACTTTTTAAATTTCAATTATTCTGCGTATCGATTTCCAAAAATAATTGATTCTATACCCAAAAATACATCAACCAATACACAAAATAATAAAAATTCAAACAGTTACTTATTAAATAGTCTGATCATACAACTACAAAATAATAAGTAAGATACATTTTCAAATAATTAATAAAATTTAAAAGAAGAATAGATTAATAACCTGAAAGAGAATAGTGAGACGAGCAAGAGGAGCAGTACAAGTTTTACTAACAGCACCGGCAACACCACCGGCGATTAGCTGAGAAACCACTCCGATCTGAGATCTCTGCACCGGTCTCACCCGCACCCTTGCTTCTGTTTGCATGTTGAATTGATTTCTTTCTATTTATAGAAAGTTATTTAATTTCACAGTTTTTGAAATGAAAACCTAGTTTATCAAGATTGTTGAAAAACTGTTTTCACTAATATCGAAGTTGTTTATTATTATTTTTTTAATTATTGTTGTTTTTCCGTAGTTTTGCAGAAAGCAGTTCATGGTTTTGTAAAGTATGCGTGGTTTTGACGGTGACCTATTAAACAACGTGGCGTACTTTCCAAGTGTAGTTATTTCCGAGTATAGTATTTGTCACTTTTATTTCAAAAAATATTGTTCTTTATTACCAAAGTTACTTTAGATTGGTTATCTAGATTTGGGGTCCGTTTGGTTTATTAGCGGTTAATTAGTGGGTTTGGATTAAAATTTTGATTTGATATAGTATAGGAGAGAGAAATTATATTTTAGTTAAATATATTTTATAATAAATTATAAATAAAAAACTATTATTAAATAGTAAAATAAACAAAAAGTATGATAAAATATACTATGAGTCTCACATGCATAGAAAGAAAGAAAAAGATGATGGCCCACAAAAATATCAATCCCACCCAAAACCACGAAATTGGTAGACTACCAAATTTGAATCCAAACAATGATTCCTTTATTCAAAAGAGTGAACCAAACACTTAACTAATGTCTTATCAGCATAAAACCCAAACCAAAGTCTCAAACCAAACGCACCCTTGGTTTATTAGAGTTTGAAGAAGTTTCAAAAATAATGAAGAAGTCTCAAAATGTCGAAAAAGACAAGCAAAAATAATGAAGAAGTTTCAAAATGCCGATGCCGATGACGATGATGATTCCGAGTAAAATGTTTGCGTGGTGTTTTATGAATAATGTGTTGTAATTTTTATTCTCGTAATGTTTTTTTTATTCGTAACGTTTTTTCGTAATGTTATTTTTAATTATGTGTAATTTAGTATGCTGTAATGTAATTTTAATTTTAATAAAATAAATTTAGTTATTTGATAATTTAAAAAAAAATAAAGTTGTGAGTGGTGAGACCCAAATGAGTAAGTTGTAGTTGGTTGTGAGTGAAGGAGGTTGTAAAGGGAGGTTTGTTGAGATGATGTGGCATATCGTGGGGCCCGAATGAGTAAATATGCTTGCTTACCACACCTTCCTCTCTAAAAATGATAAATATAATTAAGATGAGAAAGTTAGGCTAACATTATGGTCACTAAACTCATTATTATCATGTTGGCTCTACATCATTATTCAACAAATCATCACATCCACCATTAGACATGTGCTTAAAAAAAATTATAAAAATAGCTTACTTTGTACAAACATATTTCACAATATACCTCACAGATACATACAAAAAAGAAAAAAAATGGGAAATTGTTCGGTGATTCAAACCACCAAACGAGTGCAAAAGACTGGGTCTTTGTGCGTGTTGGGTGGCCATTGCCATGGTCTTGGCACGTAATCATGCTTAGTGGTGATGATAGACCACTCACCATCGTGCATAGTCTTAGAAGAAAGCACAATCACTTATTTTTTTGATGCATCAACAAAAATAGACAAAAATACACCGTTGGTCCCTGAACTTTCCACAAAACATCGCAATACACCCTAAGTTTTAAAAAACGTCGTCATGCATCCAAACCTTGTGTTTTTTAGGCCAATTGCGTCCCTTGACCAGTTTGGGCTCGGTCAATGCACGTTTTTTGTTATAATATGAGGGGCATAATAGTCCAATCACGTTATAACCATTAGCTAACCCAAGCTAAACCAGACATACAACTTGAGGGACCATTGGTGTACTCACACATTGTTAACTATGTAACTTTACCGTATCTTCTCTGATACGCATATTAATATTTTCGCGGGAATCAATAAACCCACACCCAACCATTGACAGTTGAGTAAAACCCGATCATCTACCACACACATTGTCACATACAACCTCTAACCAACACAACCCTCAACAAGATACCCATATTATATCTTATTGAATCCCATCTAATCACACACCACAAACAATCGGAACTTGCAAGCCTTGAAAAATCAAACAACACACATATGAGGTAACAATATTTACTGATTTATATTTCTTTCAAACGTTATTTGTGATAATCTTAATCGTTAATGTAGTAGGTATGTATGGGAATCAATTTATTTGCGCTTTGGACAATCCTGAAGATGTTTTGGATGAGTTTGTAATTTAAAACCATATAAAAATTAACTGTTATTTCTCTAAGAAAGTAGTTGTAAGAAATTCACAATGCTTAAAACTTAATATTGATATACAGGAACTGCATCATGATTACGTGTTAGGAGGATCATATCATGGGAGTCGTTATATTTACTTAGTTAACTGTACGGGGTTTAGATGGAGAGTTAGTGTAAAGAGAGTATCAGCATTAGTGTGTGTTGTTGAGGGAGCAAGGTGGAATGATTTTGCGATGCACAACATCATCTGTTCGGATGTTGCTTACCTATATTTTATAGATGAGGGTGAGGATGTGTTTTATGTAGCTACCTACAATGAGAATTGGGAGTAGTTTCATAATTATGAACTAGAAAGTGCTCAGTTTTGGAGATGTATAGTGCCTGTGACAGACACATCTTTGTTTGAACAGTCATTGCCATAAGATTTTCTAGGATATCTGCATGGTCCAACAGCTACAAAGTCAGTCATGGTTACTAGTAACACCATTGATTACGAAGTTAGGGTGGAAAGTTCAAAAGATTGCTATCATCGATATGTCCACAAGTGCCTGTTTGGGTGTGGTTGGGAGAGACTTGTCCAAGACTTGAAAATGAAACCTGGTCAGTGGATGGTGTTTACTCAAGTTGTACCGAGGGAGGAGTACAATGTCATGTTGTTTGAACATGACAGAGGGGGCATCACAACAGTGGAGATATACATCACCAACATAGCCATGAATGCCCTCTGTCACCAACCACATGACTATGGTATGTTTTCGTTTATTAACTTTAACTACATCAAGTATATCACAGCAATGTAACTTATTGGATTATCTGTAACTAATTAAGTATTATTAAATTCAGATTTCGAAGCCCGTCAGATGAATTGGATGTGTAATTAGACGTTTTACACAGTCTATGACCAAGAAGAAAGGGAATTCTACAGGAAGATGACTGCAGCCTTCTGGAGAGATGGTCGACTTGTAAGTCTATTGAGACTTTGCTATAATGTCTGATAGAAGCATCCCATCACAAACTAATGATAAGTTTTGTACATTCTGTAGCAGTTTAAACCATCAAGACTTGTTAACAAGTACAACTTGTATGGGTTCTCTAGCGCTGTTGTGAAGCATAAAAGCATAGAGAAAGTGTTCGAAGTGCGTGAGAGAACACTTCAAGTTGTTCAAGGGAAGGCGAGGAGGAAAGTGGCAATTTTTTCATCATCTAGTTTCAGGCAGTTGAGGGCGGAAACACAATTTGGTCAAGGTTCAATAGTCCGCTTCTTTCTAAGTGATGAAACTAATAGGTCACAAAGAGTTTTACATTTTGATGTGTGCTGATGGAGCTTTAAAGTTGGATGATGATATTATATAAACATATTTTGTAGTTCGTATGTATTGTGGATTTGTGGGCACAAATCAACTTGAACAATGCTTAAACAAATGTTTTGTAACTATATGTGTATGATAAACCATATGGGTTTGTCCATACACAATTTTGCAAGTATGATGCAATATATGTATGCTTTAACTTTAGGTTTTATAACGGATAATTAGTGTCACTTGTGTTGTATGTGTTGACTTTATTAGTCAAAAGGGGTTATTTGACTCATGGATTTTAATTATGACTTTAGATAGTCAAACTTAAAAAAAAATCGCATTTACCAATTGACTCATTAATTGAAATGTTGCTTTCTAAAGTTATATGTATATGGTAGTTTGAACCTGCACTTTCTAATAGCAAGTTTAAATGCTATATGTAACTTTGACTTTCAAAAGTTAAATTGCCATATACATAATACACCCATAATATTTAAAAAGTTCCAACAACACCATTTAGGGTAATTTACAATCTAAACATTAAAGAAACCACATAATGAAACAGGAACAACTAAATACAAGGTTAATTGTCTTAGTGTACACAACCTATTCATAAACATAAAAAAAACTAGAAGAATTCCACTACGGCTGTGGGGGAAGCTCAGTGGAGTTTCAACAGCTCCCTAGCCAACTCCCAATTCATCCCCACATTTTTAGAGTGATCAGCATTCAAATTGCATAGCTTGATATAAAGTTTCTTCAGCAAGGGGAAACAAGCAAGTACAAACTTTATTATTGTTAATTTATTAACTGATCTAGGAAAAGATCGAAACACCACACTCTCGAGCTGGCCGGACCCCATTATGTTGCTTCCTAAATGTAATGAATAACTTTCTGAAGGTAGATCACTTTCCAGTAAAGCCTGCAAATTGAGATAGTATTGAGACACACAACCATGGCAATTTAGGTTTGATGTATTTGATACATATTGCATTCCACTTACTCTGGTTTCTAGCATTTGCAATCTTGAAGCTTCACGAATCATTTGAATGATGAATGCTACCATTGCATTGTTCCCAAAATCGACTCCGGATAGATTTAGATTCTTGAGGGATACAAATGCCACAAGGACATTCATCCATGAGCTACCTTCTGCCAATAACTACAACAGGTCGAATTTTCATAATTTTTAAAGATTACATTTCATTATTGGTAGCCATTACTTTAAAAATCTGTAATTTGAAGTGTGAAACTCAAATTGGTCTTACCTTGTGATTCGTGAGAAAATCAAGTTATATATAGTATAGTATTACTCAAGAGATCCGCAAAGAAATACGGATAAACCGAGGTCGTAGTCCGTGTGAAGGGTGAATGGAATTCTCAATTCCCGATTTGTGAAACGTGTCGTGAAAGTGGTAAAAAGTGATTTCGATGAGATTTTACTAATAAAATAACAAATGAAGCACAAATAATCACTTAAGCACGTATTTCAAATAAGGCAACTAGAAACGTAACGTAAAATCGAAAACGTAAGCTAAAACGTTAACGTACGAAATAAAACGCGAATTTTAAGCTACACTACTCCTACGGACTTGAAAATAATTTTGAAAAGTTAAAAATGCTAAAAGAAAATTTTGAGAAAAAGAAAAATATTTTTTTTGACTTTTTATTTATTATTTTTTTATGAATTAAAAACTAATTATACTAATTAAAAATTAAAAGAAAATGCAAATAAGGTGAGAAAAATAAAAATTAAATTTTGAAAATTATAAAATAACTAAAAAGTAATTTTCAAATTAAAAACTATTTTTTTTTTGGCTTTTTGTGTAATTTTTGGGAATTAAAAACTATTAAATCTAATTAAAAATTCAAATTAAATTCAAAATTAATAGGAAAAATGCAAAATAAATTTTTAAAATTCTAAAATAAATAAAAATAAATTTCTAAAATATTTTTGGATTTTTTTTGGCTTTTTCTGATTTTTTTGGATTTTTTAGTAATTAAAATGAATTAAAAAGTGAATAAAAATGAAAATAAAATTAGAAAAATAGCAAATCAACTTGGAAAAATATGAAAAATTCAGGGAAATTCTAATTTAATATTCTAAAGCTAGGAAAAATATAAAAAATGAAAAATAAGCATTGTAAGTATTGTTTGCTTTGAAAACAGCTTAAAACAAAGAGATTATTGATAAGCAGTTTCACCAAGGTTGACCAAAACTTTGACAAATGACTTTTAGGACACAAATAAGAACAGAACTTAGGCTAATAATCGCACAGAAACACAGGTAATAGCTTAAACAGTCAAATAAGCCAAAAATGGAATAAGCAAATGATTAAGCAGACAAGCAATAAGCACAACCTCAAATGAAATAGCAACTATAGGCTCAAAATAAAGCTCAGATTATCAATCACACTCAGAAAATAACCACCAATGGATGATTGCAGCCCTACTTTGAATGACAGATTCTAGCTTCAATCACCCAATAACTCAGACCCAATAAGCTGCTATAATAAGCTCAGAGATGCAAGCTTGTGGGGGCAAATCTCTTCCTAACCAACTGATATCACAAATCACCCAAAATATCACACTTCTAAACTGGTTTATGTACCTAATTGTAGCCCTAAACTTGACTGAAAACTAATGGTGCAGGGTATGGTCAGGTTCAAAAAGCCAATTTATACGCAAAATTCCAATAAGCAAACAGGTTCCAAACTAAGATTTTCTTATAGACTTTTATTAACAAGCTGCCAAACTTCTAAAAACATCAATCCAAATTTTTTTCCAATAAATTTTGAATGCTGTGAGAGTTCACCAAAATCTGACTAAACTAGAGTCTATGACTGTTTGACTTTTAAGTTGCAATTCTATTTTGACTAAAGTGAATTACTATCTACTAAATCAGATCCTAAAGTTGAGATTAAGCTAATTTAATGAGTTACTAAACCTAAATGCATCCTATTCCTAACAGATGATAAGCTAACAGATTCTAAAACTACCTAAGGCAATCAGAAATTTGAGATTTGAATAAGCTTTGACTTCTGCTATATAACCTATGAATTTAATGTATATTTTTACTTATACTAGCCTAATGTGACTTACTAGTGCAGAAAGAACATCACTAAATCATCTATACCTAAGTTAATAGGACTGGTCCAAACACCCCTGACTGTGACAGACCAAACTAAAAATGAAGTAACTCAATGACAAATTACTCCAAACCACAACACTACTCAAATTCTGATTCAACTACTTAAAATCAACACAGATATGCAAATAATAAATACAATAACATAGATCCAACAGATGTAAATAAACTCAGATACTAAACAACACAGATCCAATATGAGTGAAACAGTTACTCTTCTTAATGTACCCAAACTGAAATTAAATGATAAAATGAGATAACTACTTAAGCAATAAACACAAATAGACAGGAATAAGCAAAATTAAAATGAACTAAACTACTATATAAGCTACTAATATAGAAGTGAAAATAATTGAAAACTTACAACCAAATTCCCCCTCAGCATGAAAAGAGGGGGTTCACTAAGCTTGCCTGTCTTTTGACAGGCCAAGTGGAATCCTCTTGAACTGTCTTAACCTCCAAATAAGCTGAGCTTATCTAATAAGCTTTCACATTTGACTATGGTTGACCTTATGGAATTTTGAATCAATTCACTGAACCAACTCACACTAAGCTATAAGGAAGCTTAAGTGAGCTTACATAAACTTAAAATAAGCTTGATGAAGCTTGAAATTTCAAATTGAAACTGATTTATTATTATTATTATTTTATTTTTTTTATTTTTCTAATAAAACAGAAAATTAAACTAATAAAGAGATTAAACTTAAAATTTAAAAGACAATAAGTTGAGATTAAAACAATAAGCTGAAATAAAAATATGAATTATATTAATAAGAACTTGGAGTACAAATGATTTAAATGAAAATTACAATAAACTTGAAAGCAGGAAATTAAACAAAATAAAAGAAAACTAATACAAAAACTACACACTACATACATGAATGAGTGGGGGTATTTATAGGAGCTGAGGAGAGGCCTTGGATCCTTCAAGTAGTAATAGCTCAGCAATCCGTATGAGAGGTGTGTTTCTTTGAGCTAATATCAACCCTCAGATCGCCCTTGGTCCCCAAGCTTTGTATCTCAACCCTTGGATTGATTGATTGATGTAGACCGATCCTCCGTGTGTGCTCTTATTGGACCACGTGTCCCTGACACTCTCTGTCATGCGTCAGGGCTTCTAGAATCTCCAATCATTTGGGTAATTATTACCCAATCAGGGTAAATGAGCGTGGGTGATTATCCAGGGTTCATGTAACAGTATATTTTCTGGGTTAAAGGTAAATTGGGGGGCGGGAATAAGGTGTGGGTATTTGGGGTGTTTTATTATTTGCATTGACCGGGTCTTGGTTTAGGTTTGACCGGGTAAATAGGGTGGACGGGTAGTAATATTGTAAGGGTTGTTAGGCTTATTAAATTTGGGCTTGGGGATGGTATTTTGGATCAGGTTTATTAAGGGCCTAGTTTGGTTTATTTGGTATTAGTAAAATGACAAGGACCAATATTGTTCATTCTGAAATCTTGGGAACCAAATATGACTTTTATCGAAACTTTATTCCAAGGGCCATATTTGTAAGTCTTTGATAATTGAAGGATCACATTTGTCTTTTCTTCTAAAAATTTCTTTCAGGGACTAATTCCGTCATTATTTGAAAGATGAGGGACTGATGTTGCCACTTGCTCCAAACTTTGACCAAGGATTAATTATGCGACATGATGAATCTCTGAGGACTTCTAATGATAATATGAGCTTTCTTTGATCATTTTGCTTCCCCGGCTCCGGCTTTTGACCTTTTTCCAATCTCGTGCTCGTTTTTGTCGGTTTTGTTTTGTTTTTGTTCATTTTTCTCATATCCGTACCTGCACATACACAAATACAAAAACATACATTCTCTTGGCATATTTGGTTAGTATTTGGTGTATTTGGTCTGATTTTGGTCTAAAAAGGATGTGTGAAAAAGCACACATCAAAATCCCCCAGAATAAGGTATTGCCGTGTCCTCACGCAATGTCATCACCTCACGCTTAAGAGATAAATAATTTCAAAACCTCTCTTTACTGACGTTGTAAAGTAGCAATGATGTTCAAAAGAGATATCAAAATCATTTATTCTCAAAAAACGCTCCGTTTTCCGATTTTCATAAATAACAACTACTACTACTACTACTCTTTTTTGTACTTTTTTTTTTTTATTTTTATATATGTGACGGTTTGCCTTGACTTTTATTATCAATTCTTATCTGTTGATAACTTTCAGGGTCAACGAGTAGAAACACTTCTCACAGAGAAGAGACCATATGGATAAAAATCGTCATCCTTGATTTTTCACAAGCTCCCAAACTAAGCGTAAAATCGAGATTATTGTTTATCCACAAGTTAGGTGCTAACACTACCCACAAAAGTTAATTGTGTCATTACCTCTTGTTCCTAGTTCCTAAGTTTTGTATCTCAAGATTTTAATTTGTGAGAAATGAATTGCTTCATATTTTCTCGCTTTGATATTTGTTAATCCGATAAGAGCACAAAATTTGAACGCTAAGTAGTTTCCAAACTTTCCCTCGAAAACCCCTGCATACAGAAATCAGGTCCACACGAAGGTCTCTGATTTAACATGATTTGTGGAGGTCCCCTTTTTATTTACGACCGAGACATCCCATGTCTGAGACCCGAAACGGAAGCTTTTTATTAGGGAAACCCCCGGAGTCGAAGCTTGACATTTTTGCATAATTATAAGCACTTTAATAATACTTGGTCCTTAGTCCTTTATTTCAATTACAACAACGGTTTATGAGCCGCCAAGATGTAAGAGCTTTATTATGACTTTGGATTTATATCCACTGCTTTTTTATAGCTTTGGATTCCTCTGCCTTTTTATTTGGCTTTGGACTATTATTATTGATATTCATAATCATATGCCAAACCCCGAGTCCTACGGCCTTTACTAAGATCACAACATCAGCTGCGAACCGGCAAGATGCAATAGTTTATTTCACCGTAACACTGGCAATACCTCTATGTGTACCAAACCCACATATGCAGAGATTTTGTTGGGAACGAGAAAAAATTAAGTATTGCCCAAACCCCATACACTTAATTAATCCTAGATATCTATTTTTATTGGTGTGCAATCTTGTGGGAACAAGGAGGCCACAAGTACCTTTCGTGGGCTCTAAAGAGATCCAACTACTCCACGTTTAGCACGAAACTTCTAAATAAACTCTATCATTCTTCGATCTCCGCAAATTTAAAATCCCAAGTAATGAGATCCGCGGATGCTTAGCCGATAATCTTTTGATTATATTGGTTAAGGGAGACGAGCTAGGGCTCAACAGGCCCAGTCAAGTCGAAACATTTATTTCTACTCTCACCGGTAGGAAAGTCAAAACAAGGTGTCAAATCTTATTATTCATATCATATATCATTCATTCATTTTTTTATTATTATAAAGAGGTGATAAAAATTTAAAATTTTTGGTGAAAAACGGAGTTGCGTAAGTTAACAGCTCAGACGAAGGTAACAGGTCAAATCGAATCGAAGATTCTGTGGAAAACTAGAAGGGGGGGTTGAATAGTTTTCCCCTCTTTTTCATTTTATAAAAACTTTGTTTCAAAATGTTGATTCGAATTTATTCAATTGTTTGTTTGGAAAACCTTTAATTAGAATTTAGTATGTAAACACCATATAATCAATATGATCAATTATATATGTAAGCTTTTGAAAAAACTTAGTTTTATGAATGGAGCTTTGGTCGGTCTATGTGTGAATACGTTTTCCTTTTAAAATCTTAAAACGTTTTGTATTAAATTATCTATCAAGTTAAACTTAATATGAGAAGTGTGAATTATAATCTATTTGACCATATCATATAATTATACACACAATCACAATATTAACTTCTATGTACAACACAATCAATCATCACAACTATATAAGCAACAACTAAGACATATAGGCAAGCATAGATGTAAAGCGATAAATGCAAGAATAAATGAAAAGAGATAAGAGAAAGGAAATGCAAACCGGACACGATGATTTATAGTGGTTCGGCTACAAGGACACCTTCCTTGCCCTACTCCACTCCCCGAGTCACCTACTCGAGAGTTTTCTTCACTACTCAACAAGCTCCCTTTTGGCGGAGAAAACCGTACACAACTTTTGCTTACATAATTTAACGACACTAAGCTAAATGTCGAGTTCTAATAGTAGCTAGAACTAATCTCACAACACTACTTCGATCACTACACAACTTCTACATGACTTCATGACTTCTTCAAGGCTTCACGACTTCACGACTTCTTCATGGCTTCACGACTTCACGACTTCTTCACTACTTCACAACTTCTTCTATACTCCACTACTTATCCACACATCTACTTCTTCACAACTTCATGACTTCTCCAAACTACTACTTTTTTCCACTACTTCTTACTCACTCATAAACTCACTACTAAGTAAGATCATCTTGATCTACTTATTACATATACATAACTCAAAACATCAAATAAACACTAACTAGATCCTAATACATCTTTGGCTTTATGATAGGGAGGATTCTTCTCTTACACTTTGAGTGGTGAAGGATTGGATCACTTGAAACAAAGACTTATAATCTTATGATCAAAGGATTTAGAAAGATGTTTTGAAGGGATTGGGACTGAAAATTTTTGTGCAAAAGGTGAGAAAAATCTGTGATTGAACCAGTATTTATAGGGGAAAAATACTGTTTGGGAGCGTGGGCGGTCCCTTTAATTGTGTTGCCGGTCCCCTTAATTTACTAGCCGGTCCCCTTAATTAATTAAGGGGGCCGCCTAATAAAAAAATATTTTTTTTCATAATTTTTATTTTTTTGTGGGGAAGGTTTTTCTTGAAGAATATGGCCGTTTTTTGAGTTGAAATTTGAATTCAAAATATTTATTTTGAATAAAACATTTCTTATAAATACAAAAAATATTTTGTATAAGTTTAAAAATGTTTGTCCCACTTTATAAAAAATGTAAGGTTTGTAAAAATAAAAATTCCTTTGATCATAAAATGCATTAGACACTTTGTTTATTCATACCTTAAGTGATATGAATGCTAAAGCAAATATTTACGACTAAATACTTGTTTACGTCATAATTTGTAGTTCAATGAGTTTACGTTTTGTGATTATCAAAACATAGAGATATCGATATATGTTAATAATGTTTTTAGGCATTATTTATATCAACAATCTCCCCCTTTTTGATGATTACAAAACCTAAATTCATTAAGTCTAAAAATTAATTTTTTTTAGACAAGTACTTAGTGAGTTTATATTCACTTCTCCCCCTTTTTGTAGAATCAAAAAGGTTATGCCGGCTAGCTTCATAAATGAAGTTAGACGGGATGAAAGCTCCCCCTTGATGTGTGCTCCCCCTCGTTCGATGGCACCAAGGGATCGAGATATGAAATGCTCGCAAGAAAAATATTAGAAGCACAAGCATATATAGAAGAATATGCAATATACAAATAACAAGCATAGCAAACAAATATTAAGGATACATAACAATTAATTCAAAGATATTATGTTAAAGATCCTAATTTGCCAAAGAGAGCCATCGGAATTGCTTGTAACAAAAGGTTGGTTGATTTGTATTTGAAAGTGAAAATCATAAGCATATAGTATGCTTAGATGGTTGATGATGGAGTGTTTGGAATGAAGATGGTTGAGTTAGGGTAAGGTTGTTGGATTAATGGAGGTATATGTTTGGGTCATGAATGTTGGAGAGTTTGGTTGTGGAGAGTTTGTAGCGGAAGAGGTTGATTAAGGTTTTGGATGTTGTTCAAGTGAGGGTATTGGATGTGATCTAGTGAGAAGATATTCAATCCAAGTGAAGTGTTCATTGAATGCAATGGTTTTTAGGAGAAAGATGCAACAAGGTCAATTGTTGACATGCTTCTCAAGTTGATTTATGTTGTGTAGTGATGAGGGTGATCTAGATGAAGGTGGATCCAAATTGCGTTGAGCAAGATGTAAGGCTAAAAGAGCACTAAGCTCATGGGATTCTTTTAGCGCCTTAACGAACATTAAATGTTCGGAGGAAGGTGATGGTGGTGGAGCATGATAGTTGTCTTGGGTGAGGGTTTGAACATGCAACATAGGAATGGCATGTGAAGTTGTAGGATGTGGTGGTGATACTCTTGGTGGTGGAGACATGTTTGAGCTTGGGTAATCATGAAAACATGATATGGGTGGAAAAGATGCTTCATGAGTGGATGGTGTTTTTGTTGAATGAGCAACATGTAAAGTGTTGGTAATGAGGTTGGGATTATTGTTTTAGAATTGTGCATGCTCATCATAATAAGGAGCATTAGTGGAAGCACGAATGGATGATTTGTTGTTAAATGGATCATTTGTGTGAGAGTGAGGTTTAAGTGTTGGTTGATTATGAACAACATCGCTTGAGTTGTGAAAAGATTATGAGGTTTGAGTGTAATGTAGAAGGATATGGGTGAGTAAAGGTTTTTGATATGTAATGTTGGTGAGAAGGAGAGTGAGGTGTTAGGTATGTAATGTTGAAGACATAGGAGGAATTTGGTGTTGGATGTTTGACAACATCATTTGGTTTGACGGGATTTTAACGGAAGTTAGGCTTTTCTTCTCCAAATAGGTTTCTTGGTGGTTTTGGTTTAATGGGAGAGGAAATGATGAGATGAGTGGAGATTGTGAGGAATGAGAGTGTTTATAATGTAGGATCAAGGATGGATAAACTTTGATGGATGGTTTAGGATAGAATAGGTTTGTGAATTTTGGGAAGTGTAGGATGAAATGGGCTAAAAAGTAGAAAAAGGAAACAACACCTTCGACCATCAGATGGCCGGTCCCCTTAATTGGAGGCCGGTCCCCTTAATAATTAAGGGGGCCGCCTTATGATTTAAGGGGGCCGCCCATCTGGTGATTCCCAGATTGTCAGAAATGGGTTTTTGGTAGTGAATTGCAGAAAGGTTGTGTTTTTGGTTTCAAACAAGTCCAACTCTTTGAGGCAATTAAGCATATACTAATTATGTAGGCAATAATGTAGCCAAAGCATGTTAATCAAAGAGATTAAGTAAACAAACAATTTCATCTAGCATGCAAACATACTCATCAAGCAAGTAAACTATAAGTGCTAGAAAACAATAAGCAACATCAAGTATTACATAACTACATAACTAGGAGGATTAATCCTAATGTGTATCAATGTGCAATAAGTGGGTAGTTATGATAGCATGGATTTCTAGACTTGTTACAAACAAAGTCTTAATGAACAAACCATGGTCCTCTTGATTTGATTTAGTTCACTTATAAGTGTCATTTATGTAAATATAGATGACAAATATGAGATCACCATGCATAATTTTAAAAGAGACGTTTTTAGCATTATTCAACAATGTTTGAAAGTAAGTTTTCACTTAGATGTGAGAGTTATTTGAATAAAATAGATTGGGTTTTTACTTCAAAATGTGTGAATGAACGTTAAAGAATATTTTCCCAATCTTTAGTTTTGATCAAAACAAAATTGTGGATATTGATAGTGAAAACATGTTATTTAAAAGTGGGATAGTTATTTGAAAAACTATTTTCCAAAATGTGAGGTTTTTGCATATTTTTAGAGATATTACATTTTTAACAACAAATATCATAAATCAAATATTTTAAAAAATGTTTATTAAAGATCTCATGCTCAAGAGGATTGGTTAAGCCTATTATTATCTCATGCTATCGTTTCTACATATCCTATGATCCTAAAGGAAATGAAGACGATAATTTATATGTTAGATGCGAGAGTGTTGAATGGGGTATAACCTAACATCTATAGTTCCTTTATTTTCGCACGCTTATCTAACTTAATGCCATAAATTTAGGAATGAAAGAATCTAATGAGAAGCAAAGTTCATAAAAGTAAACTAGCGTTAGGTATATATAGGAAGAGCAATTTAATCAAGTTGGAGAATGAGTATGAGACTATTACTAGTAGTGCTCAATTCAGGCTAAACACGAACATTTTTACGGGTTACACACACCCAACTTCTCACATAGAAGCAATTCAACCGTTAGGTTAAATTGAATTTCTAGTCAATAGATTCTCCAGTAGTCATTCTCTTTTTAGAAGAAATCGAGTTCCTAAATTTACCTATCGAAGATTACCAAATATGAAGTTTGCTTGATTCACTAATACTTGGCTTAATGTGACTCAAACATCATGTTTTTATGAAGGTAAATCTAGATGATATATTTTATTCACGATCCTAATAGAGACGTGTTAAATGTTTAGATAAGAGTAAACAAAAAAATTTAATCCTTTCTTCATGATTTACCGGTTGTTTGGTTTTGATGACATATTACTTGATTTAATAACTGTGCTAGATTTAAGAGTGCACCTTAGCATCTCTTGTGAAATGAATCTCATTAAGATTATTTATCTTAAATGAGTTTGTGATTCTCAAATGATATCAAAACTAGACATTAATATATTTTTAAACAAATGTTATTTTCTATGATTTTTGCCATTGTTATATATCATACTTTAACAAGTATTTGAAAAAAATAAATTTTACTTGTTTATGGATTGTGACAAGTTATTTTTTCAATTCTAATAACTTATATTATTTAAAAAAATGTAGTGCATTATCTTGTAACACAACCATTCATGCTACAAAGAAAATGAAATACATAGAATATATAGTGTGTATTATTCTTAAATATGTATTTTATCTTGAAGTGATAATTTTAAGTAGTGTGAGCAAAGTTTACATATGTTGTTAGTTTGCTCATATTTGGTTTTTCGGATA